>KN471792.1:0-24666 GCA_000787095.1 Periophthalmodon schlosseri
ATGGAATTATGTATTAAAGAAAAAAAACTCTATAAAATATTTTCTGACAAAGCAAAGGGTGACAACTTTGAGGATTTCAATATCAAATATCCATACAAAAACACTTTTTGTTTGCTACATAATTCCATATGACCTACTTCATATATTTAATGTATGTATTTTGTATGTATATAAATTGTTGAAAGTAGTAAGAATAAAGAAAAAAAAACACTGGACACACTGGATGAGAGGGTGTGTCGAGACTTTTACTGGTTGAGTATATTATATATATATAACTGATAACAATTCTAATGCAGATTTCTTACTAAATTACAAAAACACAGGATATGATTTCCCATTCATTTATGTTATAATTAGGTGTTTTGGTTCTCAAGGTGATTATCTAAATCAGAAAGCAGAATGAGCCTCACATGAATCTCTCATTTGGGTTGCCAGTTTCATGCTGAATTCTGGAGGTTCTGAGCTTCCATATGCTGCAGTACATGCTCTGTTTATATACTGAAAATGAGGAAAACCTTGTATGGGTCCTCTATATGGCCCATCATCAGCTCCATCATCAAGAAGACCCAGCAGAGAATGTACTTCCTGCGGAGGGCAGCTGAGGAAGGTCAGGCTCTAGCCCAGAGATGGTGCAGTTCTACAGAGCCATCGCTGAGTCATTCCCCACCTCCTCCATCACGGTGTGGTGCATCAGGGTCACAGTGACAGACACAGACTGCAGCAGAGCATTGTGCCCTCCAATGAGAAGGTGATGGGCTGCAGCCTCCCGTCTCTCCAGGACCTGTACGTCTCCAGGACTCAGGGGGAGCAGGTCAGATCACAGCTGACCCTTCTCACCCTGGACATGGACTGTTTGAGCCCCTCTCCCCGAGCAGAAGCCTCTCCCCCCGGGTGGGAGACTACAGTCCATTCGGAACAGAACCTCTCACCACAATAACAGTTTCTTCCCCTCTACCGTTGGACTCATGAACACTCTGTAAACACCTGTCACTCTGACACCTGTCACTTTATAACACCTGCCACTCTATAACACCTGTCACTCTATAAAACCTGTCACTTTACAACACCTGTCACGTTATAACACCTGTCACGTTATAACACCTGTCGCTTTACAACACCTGTCACGTTATAACACCTGTCGCTTTACAACACCTGTCACTTTATAACACCATCACTCTATAACACCTGTCACTCTATAACACCTGTCACTTTATAATCCTTGTCACTCTGTAACACCTGTCACTTTATAATCCTTGTCACTCTGTAACACCTGTCACTTTATAATCCTTGTCACTCTGTAACACCTGTCACTTTATAATCCTTGTCACTCTGTAACACCTGTCACTTTATAATCCTTGTCACTCTGTAACACCTGTCACTTTATAATCCTTGTCACTCTGTAACACCTGTCACTTTATAATCCTTGTCACTCTGTAACACCTGTCACTTTATAATCCTTGTCACTCTGTAACACCTGTCACTTTATAAAGCTAACTTGAACCATAATGAATCTACTTACGCTGAAAGTTTGGGACTGTTGTTCTGCCCAGACTGTATATTTTCTATAAACTCAGTCAAAATCTATTTTCATTCCCCTCATTTTTAACGCTTTTATTCATTTATTTTTTATATCAGCTCATATTGACTCTTTCTATTCATTGTCTTATACTGTATCAAACCGCCGAAGCAAGTTCCTAGTTTTTGAATTCTGTTCACTGACACTGGCAGTGGAACAGTACAACAGATGTCCAGAGAATATGGCTTATTCAGACAATGAGGGATGACTTTTCTTTTTTCTACACTGTACATTTGTTCTGGTGGAGGGTTTACCACATTTTTAATAAGGTAAGTTACGTAAGGTACTGAATTTTCTGTCTTGCATTTCTAAAATTACAGGTGTTTTTATTTTTTTTAATTACCTTGAAGAGGGGGTATTATGCAGATTTTGTATTTTTTTTTTCTTTTTACCGTGTTATAACATAGTTCCCTCATCAAAAACATGCCTGAAGAGGTTTACACCTGTCACTCTATAACCCCTGTCACTTTACAACACCTGTCACTTTACAACACCTGTCACTCTATAACACCTGTCACTTTACAACACCTGTCACTTTACAACACCTGTCACTCTATAACACCTGTCACTGTCACTTTAACTTGTCTTGCACTAATACTTTTTACCCTGTTGTACTGTATATTTTCTATTTGTATATCAATGTCTATGTATCTTATGACATGTCCTTTTACATTGCACCATAAGCTCAAGCAAGTTCCAGTTTGTGAATTTTGTTCAGTGACAATGGCAATAAAACTGATTGTGATTCAGATCTGCAGGTTCAGTTGTGATTGTAGTACTTTTTGTTAAATCTTTAAGAGTTCTTCTCATTTCGATTATGAGCTTATATTATAACACTTGGATCAGTTCTGTTGGCAGCAGAAGAAGGTTAAAACAGAACATTGTAATTCAAGCACTGCAACGATCAAAATGTAGAGAGTCAAATGTAAAAAAAGTTGAGTTTTTACTTCCTTGTTTGTTATACTTGGGCCTCCGTACACTGGTGTGTGAATGTGTGTGTGAATGTGTGTGTGGTTCCTTGATGTAAAAGCGCTTTGAATGACTTGAACGTGGAAAAGCGCTATATAAAAATGTGATTATTTACCATATTTAAACGTTAATGTCCTCAGTCATTGTGAGTTCATTTCTTGAGCTGGTTTAAAGATACACCGACATATTACATAATCATAATGTGTTTATATAGACACAATGTAAAGTGTGAAAGCCCTGTCACCTCTGCGCACACACGTCTTCTCTTTGTGCCCACGGGAGGACATGGCATATGCTTCCATCCTGACCTTCTGCCCCCTGGTGGTCTGCTCACCCCCCTCCACGCTGCCAGTCCTTTACCCAGCATGCTCCTCTCTTCTTCCAATTATATCACGGTCACAGGCGTTTCATAGGGCGCACGGTGATTGGGATTAGGGTTAAAAGGGGATGTCCTGCACCAGCTTTGCAATTAGTGCGCCAATCATTACAGATAAACAGCTTTCGGACAAAATGTGTTTTCAGCCATTAAACTCTCGTCTAAAGTCAGATCTGGGAGCACATAATGTTCTGTAGTGCAGTTAACGTCAAGTGTGTAGATGAACTGCCAATGACACTGTCCCATTTTTGGAGAGATAAGCTCTGTTCCAAGCAAACTCCCCGATCCACTGGGTCCTCTGTGAACCCAAATTGCACAGTTCCAAAATGATCCACCGCCTTTGCTCAGTCGGCCTTTTTTTTCAAACCATCAGACAGTGGAACCAGCTCCAGACAGTCTGAAAGATCTTAATGTAGATCTTAATCATTTTACTAGAAAAGAGGGAAAAAAGCATATCAGGTGTGTCCACATCAGTCTAGTTAATCTGTACTGTTCTGTTTTCACTGTAGAAACCTGCACATCATGATTTTTAATATCTGTATGGACTGTAAGAAACGTAATGTATTGGACATGGTGACATTTTATTGTATTTTACTCTTAATGTTAATGATGAACTATTAGTCCAATAATGTAATTTTAATGACGTGTATTTTTAATGAGTGTTCACCTGCCCAGGGACTGTACCTGCCCCGGGACTATACCTGCTCAGGGACTGCAGGAAAGTAGCAGTAGCTAAATCAGGTACAAATCGTCTTTTCTCTTGTGAGATTAATGAATTTGTTCCTGGCCCCTGACAAATAAAGAATAAAAGAAAAAGAAAAAAAAACAACAACAACAACAACAAAAATAACATTAGACTCTTGTAGTACAATGGTTTCCAAAATGGGGGTCACGAAGCATGAGCGGGGACTACAAAATGAAATCAAGATGATTTAATTTTAAAGTCATGAAACTATTTTGAATCTATTTTAAATTTTTGGTTGAAATGAATACCGGCATCAGTTTCGGTTACATGATTATATTGGAGATCCATGTCTGAAAAGTTTTGGAACAGCCTAATCTAGTCAATTAAACAAGGAATGACATTTTGTCAAGTGTGTGTCTCTCCAGGTTCAGATGAATGTGAGAAGAGCGAGGAGAGTGAGAGTACAATATATATGCTATGTATATATCACTACACACCACAACATTACACAAGTGAATTCATTTTGAGACGCCAAACCTAATAATGCACAATACTGAACTAACATGAAAATATGTTCCAACAATATAATCTGCTTTTTAACGATGACGTCAGGTTCACTAATTACTCGTGGTTGGAACTGATAGACCAGCAAGATAAATAGTCTAGACCTTGTTAGATAAGATTTGATCTAAACAAGCAGAAAAGCTCCAAACTTGGTAATGTTAGAGACAAACTGCAATGTGAATGGTTTCAGTGTTCAAATAGCCAAAAAGAACATATATGCTAAATAAACACTTTTGGTTGAAGTAAACGTTGAAGTACAAGTATTCTGGCTGTGTTCTGAGCAGTAGTGACCTTAGCAGTGTACCGGGTTGTTCTGTGGCTCTTTTATATTGTTTTTGTAAATGTATCTCTATGGATGTTGGTACCTCTAGCTCGGCCTGTCATGATGATTACTATATCGACTTGGAACAATATTTTTTGGGTCAGTATTTATCGTGTGTACTTTTTCTTTGCACTACTGCACTACTGGCTATATGATAACATTTAAACTGTTAAAGGTTGAATGAATAACTTCTATGACTCATTACAGATGCGAACGAATGACTGAAGTGTTTCATTCTGATGTTTATTTACTTCAGCTAATGATTTTTAACAATATTGTGCATTTAGAACATTTTTTGTGGTTTAAATCTGCTTTTGTTATTCTGTCAGTGGCATAAATTTGTTTCAATATTATCATTTATCATCTATATTTACTTCAAAATGTGTTATCGTGACAGGCCTACCTCTAGCCACTGAAAGATTCTGGCTTTATTTTAGTAAGTAATGTTACACAGAAAAATTCAAATCTGTCAACTGGACAAAAAGCTGTAGGAGTGAAGACGTTTCACCGCTCATCCAAACCGCTTCTTCAGTTCTGAATTTTTCTTGTACCATGGATCATACCTGGACGACTGAGGGATCACACAGACATCTTTAATAAGTAATATTACCTGCTACTGGGGTAAATTCATTGCTCTAGAAGTTGTTGACCCTAAATGAGTATGTTGCATCACTTTTTTCCATTTTATTATTTCATGTTGATCCAAAGCAAGTCATTTAACATATATATATATATATTAATTACACATAAAATAAATCGAAAAAGGTGGCATCATTATCCCTCTCTTTTGTGTAAGTCTGTACTGTAAGAGCTTGGAACCCAGGCTTTGAAACTGAACAAGAAAGCGACTGAACCAGACATCTCCCATTAATCTCTTAATAAACAAAGTGAAAGTAAGATTTACTCACATTACATTTACATTTGTTTCCATGCAGCAGATGGTGCAGGAGGAAACAGCACACACACACATACACACACACACGCACACACGCACACACACACACACACACACACGCACACGCACACACGCGCACACACACACGCACACACACACACACACACACACACTGGGTTTCCATGCTCTTTGGGGACATTATATTGATTTCAATTCATTCATGTTAATACTTGCCTAACCTTAATCTAAAGCCTAACCACACACACAACACTGGGTTTCCATGCTCTTTGGGGACATTATATTGATTTCAATTCATTCATGTTAATACTTGCCTAACCTTAATCTAAAGCCTAACCTATTTGACTCATAGTTCATCATTTACGTCATGGGAACAGAGAGACAGAGAACCGATTATCAAAAAACTGAATTTGGTAAATGTTGTTTTGAAGATGTGCAAAAATGTAAACACAGATTAGAGCAGATCAAAGGGATTAAAATGAAAAAAAACAAACCGTTATATTCTAATCAAGTGTATACATTTTGTGGGTAATTACAGCAATTTCACGTTTAAACATCTCATAAAGACTAATTTGAATAAAGACCTGTTTTTAACCATAGACTGTACCAAGAAGTGGACTAAGTGAGTGTGACATCACCCATAGCGTTTGGCTCCATTCAGATGAAGCTCACCGAGACTGGAGCAGTTATGGGGCGAATTTGGAGCCGAGTTCCATATTTGGAATTCCGACCACAAGTATCATAGCAACCAAAGAGCCAATCCAGAGTGAGGCTGTTGAAGGTAACGCCCCTTGTCGCCCACACCGCTGGTTTAGCAGGGAACCGGCACTTAGCAACGCTGTGAGTCAAAACTGTTGCTAACGCTAGCGGGAGTGACCTCAGGGAAAGAAGGTGCCTGATTCGTCCATTATTAATGTTCATATCTTGGACACAATAGCGAAATAATAAGTGGGTTAATACGAACATTTTAAAGCCAAAATGACGACCACCTGTATGACAGCAGCAGTTACAGAGAGAGGGGTGACCATTTTCAATGTAAAGTGAATTGGAGCCAGAGTCGGTGGAGCCAGAAGTGCAACCATGTTCACTTCCTACTTGGAACGCGGCGGCTAGCAACAGTCTCTGTTGATCTCACATGATATTGTCCGAATATTGTTATAGAGATTTTCCAAAACATATTCAGATATTAATTTGTGTCAATATTGCTCACCCCTTGGGACCTGATTTTTGTCCCCATAATGGAGGCAGCGAGGTCCCCATGATGTGAAAGTGTGTACAGATTTTGGCCCCCACAGTGCAACAAATATACTACAGACGTAACCTTATCTGTGCTATTCAAGAAGACCAGAACAATGGCAAAAAGGCAAAAGGTATCACAGTAAAAACAACCCCTACCCCCAAATCAACATTTATATACTTATAGCACAATAGAGTTAGCTTTTTTTGCTAACTCTTTTATCCAAATTGGAGCGTTTCCCCATGCTCGAATAACACAGCAGCAGCGGGAGCAGCAGTATCCGGCCCTGGCTAGATAATTAGCGTAAAGATTTGTCACATTTTGCCAGAGGCGATGGCAGAATGCATATGTTCTGAAACAGGAAGCCAGTGTGGTTAAAGCGCACATTAACCACACAATGAACATGCAGAGTGTATCCCTAACACATCCAGAGAACACACACACTTATGAATTATGAACTACACCAGAGAGCAGGGTCATTTATGATCATCTGTGAGATTATCTTGTCAAATTAGTACACGATGTAAACATTATCAAGATTTCACAGAATTACTTCAAATTAGCTGGAAGTATTTTCCTGCCAATCACAGTCTGGTACCTTTGCCTATGCCGTTCTGTTTTCACCGCAGCAGCTTTACCTCCTCAGCCTCGCCAAATTCTTCACCTGCACCTTTGTCCAGGCCCCATATCTCACATTTTACCTCTAACAAATCTCGTCAGACTCTAGTAGAACAGCAGTCGCGAGGCATTTTAAAGGGCCCATAGGGTTATAATGTTTTCTCATCACAAACAGACCCGGAGTTGTGTTTTGTTTCATTCGCACATGTTTAACACACAAATCCTGCATATTTAGGCTGAGTTCTTCTCATAAACAGAAAACACTCTGTTCCACTTTGTGATGTCATGTGGTAATACAGAAAGTGCTCCTCTGTGTTTTTAAACTCCATACACCTTCACTAGAATCATTTGGATAATTTCAGCCCTGGAATTGCCCATCTCTAATGAACAGAAGGTAAAAGGAGCTGTTAACTTGAAAACTAGCACTACATGACATCACAAGGTGGAACAGAGCATTTTGAGCTTTGGAGATGTAGACAGACTAATAATAAAGGATTTATTAAACATGTGTGAATGAAGCAAAACAGAACTCCAGGTATGTTTTTGATGAGGGAACAAATGTCCAACTTGACTAAAAGTTCACACAAGTCAGTTTTGCGTAATATAGAGCCTTTAAAGCCATGACACTGTTTTTAATCTATTTTGAAATTGAAAACACACATAATAAACTATTAAACACATTTATTTATTTTACATTTTAGGTGAAACTAATACCAGCATCAATTTCGGTTGCAAATATTGGGGATCCATGTTTGGGAACAGCCTAATCTTGTCAGTCAAACAAGGAATGTCATTTTTATCTCTTCAGGTTCAAATGAATGTGAAAAGAAAGTGAGAGTACAATATATATGCTGTACATATATATTCACTACACACCACAACATTACATAAGTGAATTTATTTTTGAGATGTCGTTGTATAAAGTAACTGTACACGGACTCTACAAAAGGACACATGTTGAAGTAACTGTACAGAGACCACAAAAACACATTCTTGGGAACTCACTTCAACACTTGCCGAAAGCGGAAAGACATTAGCTTACTGCACCGGAGCTATATAAAACAACCAGGAGTCCAGGGACATCTCTTAATGTACAGGGAAGTCTAGAAAGAGCCAGACAGCTGCGGAGCCTCAGGTCAGGATCAGTTAGGCCAGTCGGAATAAAAGCTTTAGTCCACAGGAGCAGGGATACTGGACTCTAGGAAAAGGTCAAAGGGTCTGGCTGTACACATAGAGCAGGAAAGTGGGACTATAGCCACGGGCCTTTGTACAGTGCAAGTCATACTGTCATCAATCACACTGTGTAGGTGGCACAGAACAATGACTAAAGCTAATGCTAATGCTAATATCAGAGTGACTTTCCACTGGTCACAAAGCTCTAATATGCATGAAATATTCTAGACCGCTGACCACACAGTGACCTGGAAAAGAACATATGGGCAGCTGTTTTCTTCAGTTACCCTGGCAACACATAAGGAAAACATGTATTATCATGTCAACATCCCATAATAAAATGCCTCTACTCTGACAGCTGTATATTTTGTGCTACTGATTTTCCTGCTAATGGAGAAAAGATATGATGGGATTTCACATGTTTGTTTGCCACGAGGGTGCCCAAAGCTTGTTTTGTTTGTAATTTAATACAAATACTCGCTAATTCTGGAGGCTTACGGACGGGATGACCAAAATATAGTTCATGGAAATGTTAAGCTGCCCCTCTCCAAATATAAAGTACACATGGGGCTGGGTGGTCATACCTTTCAGTCTGTGGTATATGCTATTGTGTTTGGAGATTCAAGAAGAGAACAGAAGTTAAGTCTAGCCTCTGGAATAAAAATATCTTGAGTGAAACTTCAAACTTCAAAATAATTAAAACGTCTTTTGCTGCCACAATCCTAAAATTTCAAACTTAAATAAACAGGGTCAATACTCAGATTTCTATACCACAATGATAATTAAAATGTTCTTTTTTAGACAATAACACAAAAAAATGTACATTCTTTATGTACTAGTTCTGAAAAAGCTTATTCAAAACCTGTTCAGGAACTTTTGTCCTGTTGTTTTGTCTTTATACCTGCTCAAATGAGTTTCAGTTCTAGTTTTAGTATCAGTTAGTATCTCATTTTTGAGCCTACTTTTGACAGCTCTATGGCAAAATACAAAAATTTCATCTGAGTGCACTACAACTAGATGACATGTACCAATGCTGCACTGCACATCGTCTCGAGATCATTGATTCCCGGCTCTCTGACTCTCCCTACTTTTATTTTACGCTATATCTGTCATGTCAAATAAAGCTTATGAGCTGAAAACAAGTGTGCTTCACAAGAGAAAGTATGTAACGTTTTCTATTTATGTCATCTACTGGAGAGAACTGGTCCATCTTCGTTGATCTCTCCTTACCTCCATAATTACTTAAATACTTAATTACCTATGAAACAAAAATTGGCACATGGTCCAACATGTTCTGTGGACGTATGATTTTTGGGTGTCTCATACGTCATCAGATTGTCGTGCCTTGTCAGAGGTCTGCTTTTAAAGTGCACAGTTTCCCACTTCAAACATTTTTCCATAGACTTTTAGCAAAACTAAACTAAAATAAAAATCTAGACAATAATATAGTGAAGGCAGCTTTGTGGAGCCTCGGGCTGAGCAGTGATCCACAACATCCCAATCACACTCAGTCAAATCCTCCAGCACTCTGCTTAGTCACAGATGACAAACTAGAGGCAAAACACATCCAGCACATGAGGGTCCCCCGGCCGCCTCAGGATCACAGCTCAAATTTAAACAGCAGCCCGACTCACTGGAGCTTTTAAAAGTACGCAGCAGGCAAGAGCCAACTCCTGTGAGTTACTTGTGGCAATGGTGCATGAATGGATAGGTCCATTGAAAAGACCTGTGCCAGACAAAGTCCAGTATCAGATAATGATATCATCTGACAAAATGATTTGAAGTATTGCCTTATAAGAATTGTCAACCAAATGAATACAGAACAATGCTGTGTTAAACCATTGCACACTGAGAACTGAGTGATTCAAATATTCCCCCAAGATTAATAATGAATAATATTAATAATACACTGGATTTATAAAACACCTGTCACCCAAAGCATCTTATATTGCGCTATTCATTCACTCCACACTTGGTGATTGTAAGCTACTATTGTAGCCACAGCTGCCCTGGGGTAGACTGATGGAAGCGAGGTTGTCAGTCTGCACCATCGGCCACCCGACCATCACCAACACTCACACACCAGGCAATGTGGGTGAATCCTCTTGCTTAGGGACTCGACAGATTTCAAAGAGCCACTGCTGCCCCACTACACCACCTGTTATTCCCAGCGGTCTCACATCTAAGTTCTAACCAGGTCGGGCTTTGCTTAGCTTCTGAGAGCTGAAGAGATTGGGCATTGACAAGCAGGTATGGCCAAGATTACTGGCCAAAAGCTCACACATCTGAGCAGCAGCGGGGGGGGTTCTTTGTTACAAAATGTTGCCATGGTTACACTTTCTGCGTAACATTTACAAAGACAAAAGAGGAAAATGGCTTAAATTACTGTAGAAGCCCTTATGTTGTTCTCAGATTGTTTTTCTAGTCAACAATGAACCGTCAACAGCATCATTTGGCTGACCTGTATGTAGCCCACAGCCAATCACAGGTCGCAGAAGTTAAAGAGAGAGGCAGATAAAAGTTAGTACACAGTTATTTTGAGTTTGTCCAGCTGGTCAGAGGCCGCGGGGCCAGGTGTGTTTACAACAGTCCCATCTCCCAAATGGAATGGACCTACGTGATTTTGCAGATGAATGGAGATGTTTGAGCTCTGTTAAAATTTGACAAAAATACATATTTGCACAGCCATTTTGGGCATGTTTTCAAGACCTGAAATGGGCAACTTTGTGGATACACCAAACAAAAGATACCAACCTTTTGCAAATCCACAACATTTATGTCATTCAAATTGAGACTTTTGGAGCATAATTTATGAATCAACTTTTTTTTTTTGTTTAAGAAATGCCTATATTTGGAAAACACACTTTAAAAGCAATAAACTTAAGACTAAGCGATCAGATTTACATTAGCACTCCCTCTGTAGACGGCAATGGGCATTACTAAAACAACAACAAAGCAAGAACGTAGCATCGTGACCGGCATGCTAATACACGCACGTAGTTGTAGTAAAACTAATTTAATCCTCCGAACAAGTCAAGTGATTTATGGACTTAAAAACTGAGCTGGAGACTTCTAGATTTTACCTGTTTTCTAGGGAAAATTGAAACAAAGTAGTTTCTGAGTGCTCAGGGGGAGAGGACCTTGTGCACAGGATTACTGAAACAAACGTGAATGAAGCAAAGAAAACAACTTCGGGTATGTGTTGCGACAAGGGACCAAAGTTACTGTTGCATAATATGTAAAGTTTATATCTTGTGTCATAACTAATCCTCATGTACTCTCAGAATAACAACATTTGTCTATTATTAATCTCTGATCTGACAGTGTTTCCAGAATTGTTGGTCATTTTAAAATTCTTTGTGAGAATTTCAAATGACGTTAGACATGGAGTTACAACGAGAACCTCAACAATCTCACAATCGGCACCGCCATCCTGGATTAATGACGAAACAGAATAGATGCTCTCAAAGAATCAGAGCACAAAGTTTAGAACCCCACTCACTTCATTCAAGAGAAAATGTCCTGGTCCTCAAACTAAGAGACAAAGTTATAAAAATCATCGGGGCACTTGTCGCAACATTGTCCAACTGTGTGTGAAAACTTGTCATGACTCAAAAGTCCATCACTCATCATTACCTGTACACCATGCCCGTCCGACTCTTCACCGTATCATGCAGCGACAGAGCATGGAAGTTCAGAAACTCCTCTAGCTGCTTCACCTCCGCCAGGCAGCTCTGTTTACTGGGCGTCCACAGCATGCTAGGCGCAAACGACTGGGGTCCCATGGGAGCCGATGTCCGCCTCACCGGTCTCCCTTGACCCCCTCCGCCTCCTCCTGGGCCCGAAACCGGCAATCCGACTTGACCCCTGGCGCCCCCTCCTTTCTGCTTGGGGTTAGTAATCTCTGGGCAGGTACCCTTGTAGAGATACATACTTCCAGCCTCTTCAGTCACTTAAACATATGGCACGAGTCAAGTATGCTGTTTATCCTCACAGTTATTTGTAAAATGCTTAATCCGGGTTAGAAGCGTATTTGGGAGAGTATCCACATCAAAAAGCAATATCGTCCTCCATGTTGAAAAGCCAGGCAGACCCGAGGAATGCCCCCTATAGCCATGCTGTCACTTCTTTGCCCCAGCCTGTCTACATTATAAGCTCACTTTGGTTTGGCTTCCTATTAAATGGCATGGGAATCTGGGACATTTTCCCCCTCCCGCCTGCCTCCCTCTCTCTGTCTCTCTCTCTCTTCTCATCTTTTTTTCTTTTGCTCCAACCCCCTCATATCCATCGCTATCATCCTTCCTTTGTCTCGCAGTATTCCGCATGTCACCAAGGATTTTTTTCACTTACTAACCGATATCTTCTGCAATTTTTCCCAAAGCAGTTCCTGTCTAAAGTGCCCTCTTTTCTGTATATTTTTCTACCTTTCTGTTTTTAATACTACTTTTTCAAACAATCTGGAACGAACTTCAGATATTCATATAAATTACTTGACTTGTCTATGGAGATGATATTGCTTTGTTTGGAATGTTCCACTATATGGCATTAAACATCTTCATGGAGAGAAGCCTAGGTCTGATCTGTGGAAAGGGAACCCCGCTCATGATGCTGTCCAAGGTATTTTTTGTCAATTAAAAAACAGTAACTGAACAAATGGAAAACAGTAAGGCCCTATAATATAGAAGTAGAAGTATAACATCTCCATGGCAACAATGTAACACACACACCTTTAATCCAATGCATCTTTCCAGTCCCCACTTCCCCTGCACTAAACAAAGTGTACTCTGGAATTTTGCCCACCCATAAACACCTAGCATAATCTTGCACAGGCTCACACACAGCCGGCAGCACGTTACGCACAATTGCACAAAGTCACAGGGCAGTTTTTGAAAGGAAGTGAACCACGAAATGCAACGTGGGGAAGCCTCTTACATCTGATGCTACTTTAAGACGTTTACATTCAAAGAGTATGGGCCCTTTTGGGAACAGGGACTGACATCACGTCTAGCCCTCTGGTGGATTGTGGGAATACAGAGGAATGTTGTTCTCCCATATCAGGAGAGAGGAGTATGAAAAAGGCAGTGGCACAAGAACTGAGCACAGCAGTCATTCATAGTGACCTTTGTGGAGGCCAGTGTGTTTAAGCAGAGGTACACACAGCAGTGACACAAGAATTAGATAAAGACACATGATCACAACACTACAGCTCTGCACATGGAGTGAAATAGGCTCATTTTATAACAATTTTCATCAAATTGTTTTTGTCATAGTCTAGCCAGAGTCTGCTGAATATTACAGTGCCAGTGGCAGTTCTGGTTTGAATGACTCCCTTGACAGACAGCCTCCCTGGTACCCCTCCTACAATTTTTCCCATTGACGATGTTTGTGAAGTAGAGAATGCTGAAAACATTACCTCATATATACTTTATTACACTGCATGTTTATTTAAAAAACATACTGGTTTTATTATATATGTGTTGCATGTCTCTCAGCTGCATGTCTCTTGGCTGCATGTCTCTCGGCTGACCTGGGAACGCCTTGGGGTCCCACCAGAGGACCTGGAGGAAGTGTCTGAGGTGAGGGAAGTCTGGGAGTCCCTGCGCATCTGCCCCAGATAAGCGGAAGAAAATGGATGAATGGATGCGTCTCATTTCTAGCATCACTCTCTTGATAGACCAGGCAGCTGTGTGGACCAAACAGATCAGGGGAAGCCAGACAAAATGATCCGAAACATGAAAAACTCCACATTTATCTTAACGTGGGATCAATATAAACCACAAAGTTTTTGTTTACATCCTTGTTTTATTTGTTCTAATGTCTAACACACACGCTCACTATGCTGTAGAAAAGTGGTTCTCAAACTCTCCTTAGATAATATTTAACTTTCCGGGTATGACTAGCTTGATCTGGATGATATCAGGTCTAAATTAGGGATAAACCATGTATAAAAGAGATTAAACCATGGATATGATAGTTTCAAATAATTATTAACCCAAAGGAGGACAAAAACAGTCATAGATGTGTCGTTAAAAAAAAAAAAAATACTCAAACTGCAGAGGACCCCATGTGACACCAGTGGTATATGACAGAGAAATTATATGTCTATGCTGTGCCAGCCCCACACTGCCAGCTCAGTCCTTATTATTTTGGCCTACGTCATCAGGTATAATACTCCCTACAATGGAAGAACAGCCAGACTGGATTAGACTAGACTGGAATGGACAACACAATGTCTTGAGGCTTCATGTCTCTCGATCCTGGGTCCTGTAAATAAACTTCTCCTGCATTAGAACTCCAGCCTCATGCCTCTTCTTCCAACTCTCAGGCCAATTCAGTGTATGCTACAACAGTACGCGCACCACCGTTTGAGAAACACTCTGCAGAATGCATTTAGAAGAGTGATGCAGCCTTGACACACAGGACAATACAGAGGAAGGCAGGTGGGTCCATTGTCCATCAGACTGACTGGAAAATAGTGCTCCGTGCGGCAGTGGGAATGTCAGCTGACCTTATGCAATGCCATGTGTTTACAGAGTATTTATAGCAGCTGGGCCTATACATGTCCTGGACGAGGGGCACAGACGTTCATTCAGACCTGTGTGGATTTCCTCTTTGATTTTCGGTGTGTGTTTGGTGTTTACAAGTCTAAATTCAAGCTGCTCCACACATGGGCAGATGGAGATGGGTCAACCAGGAGTCACAAATGAGAGAGGGCAAAAACTGAGTGCTTCCCAAACTGTGTTAAGGGTACTACTGGTCTAGAGTCTTTGTAGTTATTATGCTTGATGTCAGGCTTGCTACTTATTTAGGCCATCGTTTAGATCCATCTTAGTCCTGACCTTTTTGACTTGAGGTATGCCTTAGTCCTGTTTATACTTATAGTCCTGGTTGATCTAGTTCAAGTTTGGATTGGCTTAGTCTTTGCAGAGTTCTGGACCTCTGCTTTTATGATATATTTGTAGTGAGCCAAAACGTGCATACAGTTCCTTTAAGGACATCTAGAACTTAGAAAAGTCTTTTTACTTTCATCATTGGTAGGGTGAGCAGATTTTCCAAATTAAAAACAGGGACACACCTGGGTTGGGATAGTTGGTATAAATAAAATTGTGAAAAGAGCGTAACATTGTCCATTCCCGATTCACTTGTGGGTCAGTCATAATCTGAGGGACTTTTCAAGCACAATTTTCTGTATTTTAGCTAAACAAATGACAAATGTTGGTGGGTATCAAATTGGTGAAAAATAGGGACACCTGGGACATCTCTTGTGTAAAACTGGGGCATATCACTGGTTTTGGATAAATCTACTGGGACAGGCGACACAGGGCTCAAATCTGGGACTGTCCCGGGTAAATATGAACGTCTGGTCACCCTAATCGTTGGTCACCACAACAACTAATTTGTATGTAATGTAGATTTTGCAGTTTTGTTAAATGCACCTCAAAGTATACCAAAAAGTATATTGCATTTTCACCATCAACCAATCCAATTCTTCTCCTTATATACACTAGTTTTCAGACCAACCAACCTAATTTGTGGATCAGCAAGTGTGCACCTTTTAACATTTTGCTTCAAGAGTCTAAAAAAAGTACTATAATTTTTCCATCACCAAAGCTTGTGAAGATTTGAGTTTTCCCAATGTGATCTTATGTGGCATGATTTTAGGCAGTAACAATTACGCCAATGATCAGCCCATGCCCTTAGGGACCGTTCTGCTCCTGTTTAACCAATGTGCTGGCCTACATTCTCCACTATTATCCCATTATTTCCACCAGAGGACTTCTACAGCCAATGGCACATCACACTACATACAATAGGCTAAGCGTTTAAAGGTGAAACATCTAATAGCATTATGGTCTCCTTGTAGTCTCTACAACAACCGCACATTATAGTGGGGTCTTGCGCAGGGGCACAGCAACTGTATGTGGCTAGAAGTTGGTGGGAATCAAACCTGCAATCTTCTGGTTCATAGAGACATGCTTAGCTCACTGCACCACCACCACCCCATTCATTCACACGATAGTACAAATCATACTTCATGAGAAATAGATCAAAGAAACATTACACTGAGACCTTATTGGCACATAAAATACAACATTCTATGACATTTTATAATAATTACACCTTAATTAGCCATAGTAAACCATGAAGAAAGGCGTAATTCTTAATGAACAAATAGTTTATTAAGAATGATTCAGGCTTAATAAATACATAAAGGCCCTGTACCCAATTTTTGTCCATGTACTTGAGCAAAGTTTGTCTTGTCCCAGGGCAGATATATTGTATAAGCAGCTCTTGAGGTCAAAATAAGTCTACTATGTGCTGTCTACATCTAATTATAAGTTTTATTGTTCAATAATTACAAGGTGTGCAGTTAGCATACTAGTTATTGTTTGCATTACCGTGACTGCAAAACTCCGATCTGTCCTCTGAAATATGTGAAACGTGCTTAAGTCATTGCGAGTGACAAATATACTTTGGACCACTGCAAACCGTTAAATAAACTATTTGTTCATTATGAATTAAGTCTTTCTAAATGCTTTATTATGGCTAATTAAGGTGTAGTTATTATGAAGTGCTACATTGTGTAATCCCTAGGTCATCTAGGTAGGTTCCATAGCTACTCATCAAAGTGGCTTCTTCACTTTTGGCCAGAAAGTGTACTCAGATAGAGCTCTATAGGAGGTTAAGGGCACTTGGGTAGAGCTCTATCTGCAGGAGATGGTTAAGTTCTCTCGGGTAGGGCTCTGTCTGCAGATGGTTAAGTTCTCTCGGGTAGGGCTCTGTCTGCAGGAGATGGTTAGGTTCTCTCAGGAAGGGCTCTGTCTGTAGGAGATGGTTAAGGGCACTCAGATAGGGCTCTGTCTGCAGGAGATGGTTAGGTTCTCTCAGGAAGGGCTCTGTCTGTAGGAGATGGTTAAGTTCTCTCGGGTAGGGCTCTGTCTGCAGATGGTTAAGTTCTCTCGGGTAGGGCTCTGTCTGCAGGAGATGGTTAAGGGCACTCAGATAGGGCTCTGTCTGCAGGAGATGGTTAAGTTCTCTCAGGTAGGGCTCTGTCTGCAGGAGATGGTTAAGTGCACACAGAGAGGGCTCATGTTGCTGCACCTGGGCCTTGTGTTTGCTGCCAGCACAGTGGGGAAGTGTGAACTTAATCCTGCTGAGAGGAGCCACGGATACAGCAGCTCTGACGATCATGGCTCCCTCCACTAACCCTGTTCATGGTTTTCACAAAGGCCAACAGTCAAGTCCCATATAACGCATCATGAATTAGCACCTGATGATGTGAAGCAACAGGGGCAAGCATAACCTTCCAATCGCAAGTGAAAGTGAACTGAGGTCAATTCAAGAAAAAAAAGATATTTATGTAGTTAAAGTTGCACTCTGTAACACCTGCTCCAGTCCATTGAAATGTTATTGCTTTGCCTGTAATATTCCACGATATTGCATTAAACTGATTAATCTCCATGGACACAAGCAGGCCAAGTTGTCGCTCAGATCTGTGGAGAGGCGACCCCGCCTCAGTAAGAATGTATGCTTTTCCAGGAATTTTTAGCTGTAACACACCTATACTGTGGAACATTCCGGGCAAATGTCCATGGAGACAAACAGGTGGGCGAACCTCCACAAGAAGTGAAGTGAACCTTTAAAATTAAAAAAATATAAAAAAAATGAACTCAGAAAACTTGGGTTTGCTTCTTTTACCACTTTTGGGCTACAGAACACAAAATCATCGATAGCAACCAAAAGATACATTACATACTGTGACATCAAATATACAGATACTCCTAGCAAATAATACCACTTAATACTTCATACCACTTAAAAGTTTAAAAAGTGCAGGAATTATTTTTAGACGTAGTAAAGCCAGGGATTTCTATGATTCGATTCTGTCCCACTTATTATGCAGATTCACACGGGAGCCCAGAATCACAGTAATTGTTGAAGTGGTAATGAGAGCGAGGTTATCCAGACTTCAGTGGGTATTTGGGCTCATCGGGCTCAGAGCGGAGCTGGCACACTGGCCTTGTGTCTCTGCACGGCAAGGAGCACACTATTGGATCACTTTTTAGGTCAATGAGGACAGTCCAGACATGTAAACTCTCCGTGTTATAGGGGCACTTGGATGGAAGTAAGCAGGTGATGCTACCAGGTCAAGTATCAGGTCAGATCTGTGGAACGGCAAAGCCCACAACAGTAAGAATGATTCTGAAGGTTTTGGAAATTAAAACACCTGCAAGTGAATACATTTCATGCAACACTGTGGAACATTCCAGGCAAAGGATCAACATCTCCATGGAGTGTTCTACCAGTCACCAGTCACCGAGTTCAACTATTCAGACAGATTTCAATTAGCATTTCATGTTTTTACAGAACACAATGTGAACAATGTGTTCTTTCATTCATCATTCATTTACTCCTGAGCAACTTGATTAGGTCGCCCTCTACTGGCAGTAGTATAAAACAACAGTTAGATGCTTTGTGAACTTACTTCTCAATTGCTAGGAGAGGCTGGGAGGTAAAACAAATATTGTTAAAATGTAGATTTGTATTGTAACACAATGAGTTCTTGGGCCTAGTCAGTCATATAAATAATCAGGCTCAACATTTATGTATTTACCTTTTGGATTTTTCAGTAGGAAATGTATGAAATCAGTAGGAAAAACTGACCCTTGCCTCAATCTGAGAGTATGACATTGTCACATTCTACAATCTGTAAACCACCTAAGAAATAGTAGTAATAATAATTTTATTGTAGAAATTATATTATTTTTATTAGTGTTTCGTTTAGTTCATTCACTAAACACTGTAACAGTTCTTACACGCTTACAGACTGCTGAAAGCTAAAGTTCATTTTATGATAATTATTTATGTTTTGATTTGTTGTATTGTGATTTTAATGTCTTTCTTATTCTGTAAAGCTCAAATTACTTTGAGTTACAATTGTGCTATGCAAATAAACTTGCCTTGCCTTGCCATTTGAAACATTGACTATCTTCCAAATACATCAGCCTTTATGAGCACATAGGCGGCCTGTTATTCTAATCCTGTAGCATTCACACCATCATTCACACAGACATTTTGATTGGGTGCCCATGATTCTGTCGCACTATTAAACACATCATCAAATGCACTTGCACCTGTCAGTCTCTCAGCACTGCCTTTTGTCATAACTGTGCTCTAAATAGACAACACATGGAGGAAGCACTCCACACGTCCCCGAGCCAAAACAAATGAACACAATACTTCAGTGTCTAGAAGTGGACAGGAACTAAGCCTGCAACCCTCTGGTTCATAGAGGCATGCTTTGCTCACTGTACGCTCACTAAATTATGCTTTCCAAGACATTTAAAGAAAAATAAATAGATTACTGGATGTCTAAAAATGCCTACAACTTAAGAACATTTACTTCATGATAACTAACTACAACTTAAGCTTGTGATAAAACCTTCATAACGCACACAGAAAGACTCGATTCATAATGAACAACTATTGAGAATGATGCTGTTCGATATGGATTTTTTGAGTTGATACCGATATCCGATATTTGGCTTGCTGCTGACCAGGAATCGATCTTTGCCGATACCGATACTTAGCTTTTAAAATCCGTAGCAAGGCTCACACATTTATCTTAAGTTGAAGTAAAGATCACAAATGACCTTTTCACTAACAATACTAACAAAATGTATTTATTAGGGATATAAGATAACTGATTACATGTTTGTTATAGTCGTATTTTTGGCTCTTCTGTTTCCATTTTTACTCATGAGTCTGTTCAAAAAGACAAATGTGACACACTGAGGACACACTGGGCACACAGGGACTGAAGCAGCACCTAAAAAGTATCGGTGCCAAATATCTCCATATCGGCAATATCGATATGAACCGATATCAATATCTGCAAAACCTATACATTGCCCATCCCTATTAGTAATATCAGCCACACTCAATACTCATGGCCGCTCATACCCAAAAAGGACTCTGCCTTGTATGAAAAGCCAGACATGAATTGGTTTATAAGGCTGGTTCATCATGATACTGTCCAAGGAGCATTTGACCTGAGTGTGTTCTGCGTGCGCCAGTCTACAGCCAGCATACATACATTTGCACATCTATATCAGGAATAGGGACGTCAAGAATATTGTTTCATGATTATTGTGATTATTCAGGTCGTAATATAATCATAAGAACCAAAACTATTAACTATTCCATTTGTATACATATACTTTCCCTTATATATACATAGACTGTATATATAAATGGACATACCGTAGCTAGTGCACTAGCCGCCGCTTTCCAAATAGGAAGTGATCATGGGCGTGAATCTGGCTCCATTGACTCTGGCTGCAATTCACTTTACATTGAAAAATTGTCACCCCTCTCTCTGTAACTGCTGCAGTGAGCCTCATCATTTTGGTCTTAAAATGTTCGCATTAACCCGCTCTATGTGATCCTGGTGTTTTTATTTCACTATTTTGTCCGTGAATCAAGATATAAACATTAATAAGAGACAAATCAGCTGCCTTCTTTCCCCGAGGTTGCTCCCGCTAGCGTTAGCAACAGGTTTGATTGACAGCGTTGCTAAGTGCCCGTTCCCTGCTAAACCTGTGGTGCGGGTGGTGCTTGCATTGGTCCGTGTGTGCATTGGTTTTTGGCATTTCAAATATCAGTGTACATTTTTATTGTTAAGATACAAAACAACATGAGGGTGGGACACAAAAAACAGGCTCATATTGTTTTCTCAATTGCATTTTTGTCTTATTGACCTTATTCCACCCCGCCAGTTTTTGCTGTAAATGTGACTAAACTGCGCTTTCATTCCCATTTATTTCAGTGGAGAATGTGGGGAAAGTTTTGCCGCTAAAGTCTGGTATTGCTGTGTTTATGTGTCATAACATTCTATAGGCCAATAATATATAAGATGGGGACAGCTAAAATGAATATTGTTAAATAGTAGGTTTTTGTTGTAATACAGTGAGTTCTTGATTCTAGTCACTAACAGAAATGATCAGGTTCAACATTTGTAAATTAACCTTTTGGATATTTCATGGCAAAGTACAATGTAGTACAATGAGACTATGACATTATCACATTGCAGAATCTGAAAACCACCAATAAACAGGGGCGGCACCAGACATTTATGGTTTGGTTATTTATTTATTTATTTATTTATTATTTTTTTGTAGTCTCATTGTGAACACTCTGTAGTTGCCATTTGAACATTTTTTTTGTCAAGACTGGATGTGCTATGAAAATGGCACCGCCCCTCCCAGTAAAGTTGGCTTGTGTAAAATGTTCAATGTTCATGTGACCAGCAAATCAACACTGCACCAATTCTCTGGAGGCTTTAAAACACCTCTCTAGTCCCTATAGAACTGATTTGCTGTCAAGATCAACAGCCCCACGCAAAATAATACAACCCCAAAGACAATGGCGTTGCTAACGGCAACTTCCGGAATAACGTGAATTAAAAACAAATCAAAATGGCTTTCAATATTATTTTTTAACAACACAGACTTATAATAATCCCAAATAACACAAAACATTTCATTCTAAACCCTGCCCAAACCACATGTTTTTATTGACAGAGGATTGTCTGTAGATTTCTCCATTAAAAACACCCAAATTGATCAAGGTGAACAGAAAGAACTGAATCTCGATTTAAAATGTGATGCACGGCCCTATTGGAAAGCATTTTTATCAACACTGGTTCGAGATTAACTTTCCATTTGACTATAATGGGGAGTGAAAAAGCCCAGACTCAGCAGGGAATCCGAGAGATAGCAAAGTACTTGATAGGCAGTTGAATGTGAGGCTTAAATCGCAAATGATTGGAACAGAGCACACACGGATTAGCTGTTTAGAAGAAAGACAAGGACTGGCAGACTGAAATACCCGCGTGAGAAAAGTCTCGATAAGCACTGGCTGAGCTGTTACTGGGGAGAGTGGAGCCTATTACGGCGATACCACAAAGATGAGAATCAAAACAGTTTACACAGCCAGCCATTTGTTGTGTCACCATGGCGTTAGAAGATGTCAACAAAAGCTAACGTGGTAAGACAGATGCTAGCTATTAGCATTACGAGCGGATCAGGTGACACACAAGTCTGAGCCCGAGGCTGTTCTGGCCCACAAATGACTGAGAGAGCAGACAATACTATTCATGTGTTTGTGGCAATGTGATAATTGTGTGCACATTAGGGCTGGACGATTAAATATATATAAAGAAGTTTGTCTGGCTACGTTTTCTCGTATTAATGGTACACTGTGTACCTTTTCTTGTGGTGGGGTCTGCACCTGTTTGCGTCCATGTTGATGTTGATGTTATTGTTTCCAAGAATGTTCCTGAGTATGGCATTTATATCTTCTATCTAGCATTTATTCTATTACAGTTTTTTTTATTACTCTACCTTGAAAAACATGCATTCTTGCAGGGAGCGGGACCGCCTCTCCACAGATCCGGCCTGCAGTTTGGCCTGTTCGTCATCAATGTAGAAATGTTTAAAGCCATACTGGGGGGCATTGCAGGCGCAGCAATAACATCTCCATAGAGACAAGCTGGTGGCGGGCCCTGCACCAGAAAAATGCCCCTTTAAAGGAGTCATCATAATCCATAAGTGGCAGATCTACATATGTTTTTGTTAAGGATTAGCACCATTAGCATAGTATTTATTTATTTATTTAAAGTGGGAGAATCCAAAAGTTTCAATCCACATTTATAAAGTCTATGCAGATTACTTTATAAACTACTTAACTCTGCAACGTAATCTCAAAGGTGAAAGGTCAAACTCCGCTAGGACAACTCAATAGCATGTGGACAGAAGAAACCCAAACAACACCTGATATAGACATGTATAGAATTCACAGCTCAGGGCTCACCGCGGCCGGCCTGCTTGCCCTCAGTGTGCCACTGATGTAATAGGTCAGAAAAGGCTTGGGTGTTGGCACGAGGTCAGACAGAGCACAGTCAATACATGGATGGGCTTTATGTTTGGCAAAGGACAAAAGAGGCAGTTCATAATAAAGACAAGACAGAAGTACAACACAGCCATTTCCATGTGCTCTGAAAAACTGCATAGATGCTACAGTTGAGGAATGGATACGTTTAAGAAGATACGCTGTTCTATAGGGAAATACCAATATAAAACCAGTGGCGGAACGTAATGAAGTAAAAGTAGTAAAGTACTTTTTTAGATACTTTTTACTTTTACTTACTCACTACATTTGAGAGCAGACATCTGTACTTTTTTATTATTCTTTGAGACCTGCTAAAAAGCCTGAGGGTTTATTTTTAATACGTTCGCAGCTTGAGCAAACAAAAATATACAAATTAAAACAGCTAGGGGAAAAAATATTGATTCGTTTGTTTCTGTTGAACAAAATTCAGCAGAATCTGGATCAAAACCACCATATTTGAAGCTTTATTAGATCTGAAAATCTGTGTGAAATACTTTTACTTTTTACTCTTTAAGTTTTACTCTTGTTTTTCATGTTTTTGAGTATTTTTGCTCTAATATCTGTACTTTTACTTAAGTAACGAAATTGAGTACTTCTTCTCTCCACCACTGTATAAAACATGCAACCAGACTCCTGGGTTTCAGATGACATCACTACATCCTATAGGCCAATGACACCCTAATACTTAATTAATACAGATGGGGGCAGTTTAAATGAATACTGTTAAAATGCAGCTTTTTGTTGTAGTACATGGAGCTCTTGGTTCTAGTGACAGATTGAAATGTTCAGCTTCAACATTTGTGAATTTACCATTTGGATATTTCATGGCAAAGTGTAATCAACAGGGAAAAGTGTCTCTTCCACCTGACCTGGGATTATGACATCATCACCAATCCCAATCTCTGATCACGTCGCATGATTGTCAGCAAACAAGAATCTGAGGTATACATTTATCAGAAAATGCAAACCCAAGCAAGAAATTCTCATTTTCAAATTCCATGATTGTGCTGAGGCAACTATATCGTTTTATTCCATTGTAATTCATTTAAGTGATTCTTGTGTGAGTTTTGCTTTTGCTGCATGCATTTCCTGATTATCACACAATAAAATGCTTTCTAATTAGATGCGGACAGCACAGAGTGGACTTATTTTGACCTCGAGAGCTGCTTAAACAATATATCTGTCTGTACTGGGGCAAATTTTGGTCAAATACCTTTAAAGGGCCCATAATACGCTGTGTTCTGATCTATGTTATAATGTTGTTTCCTCATCACAAACAGA
>JACM01012305.1:0-32752 GCA_000787095.1 Periophthalmodon schlosseri
ATCACAGCCATTCAAAACATCTGAGTAAATGTAAATATGATTATTGTTGTGTCTGCTTTTAGGTTGTGCAAACAGCGTTGTCAGAAACCCAGGACCCAGAGGAGGTCTCGGTCACAGTGAAGGCCTTCATGACAGCTGACCTGCCCAATGAGCTTATTGAACTCCTAGAGAAAATTGTATTGGATAACTCTGTCTTCAGTGAACACAGGTGTTTATTATTATTTTTAAATACAAATTCCTTAAGATAAAATGCATTAATTAAAGTTAAAAATTCACCTCAAACAGAAATCTTCAGAACCTGTTGATTCTGACGGCAATCAAAGCAGACCGCACACGTGTGATGGAGTACATTAACCGACTGGACAACTACGACGCTCCTGATATCGCTAATATTGCAATTAGCAATGAACTGTTCGAGGAGGCCTTTTCCATCTTTAAGAAATTCGATGTCAATACTTCAGCTGTACAAGTAAGATTTTTCACCCCTTTTGTCCATGTTGTATCTATCTTTATATTGTACGTTTAAAAATAATTGGTTGCTTTGTTTTCCCCAAGGTGCTTATTGAACACATTGGCAATTTGGACAGAGCATACGAGTTTGCAGAGCGCTGTAATGAACCGGCTGTCTGGAGCCAGTTGGCAAAGGCCCAACTGCAGAAGGGTTTGGTGAAGGAGGCTATTGACTCCTACATCAAAGCTGATGATCCTTCTGCTTATATGGAGGTGGTGCAGGCTGCGGATAAGAGTGGTAAGAAACGTTGCTTAAATGAGTCTTTATACAATATCTTATCAATATCAATATTGAAATAGTTGTGATGACTAAACATTTGAACACATGATTTTCCTGAACAGGAAACTGGGAGGACTTAGTCAAATTTCTTCAGATGGCGCGTAAAAAGGCCCGTGAATCATATGTGGAGACAGAGCTGATCTTTGCTTTGGCAAAAACAAATCGCCTGGCAGAACTCGAAGAGTTTATTAATGGACCGAACAATGCACACATCCAACAGGTTAGTCCTTTAATTATGTGTGTATCTAAAATACACACTTCATAAATGTTTGGTCATTGCACTAATCATTTCTGAATATTTTCCATAGGTTGGTGACAGGTGTTACGATGAAAAAATGTACGAGGCAGCCAAGTTGTTGTACAACAATGTCTCCAACTTTGGCCGCTTGGCCTCCACTCTGGTGCACCTGGGGGAGTATCAGGCCGCTGTGGATGGCGCTCGAAAGGCCAACAGCACTCGCACCTGGAAAGAGGTGTGCTTCGCCTGTGTGGACGGCCAAGAGTTTAGGCTGGCCCAGATGTGTGGCCTCCACATCGTGGTGCACGCTGATGAGCTGGAGGAACTCATCAATTATTACCAGGTAAGATGAAGCAAATGCAAAAAGTATTAGTCCACATATTTACTTATGTTAATAATAATCTCTCCTTTGCCAGGACCGGGGTTACTTTGAGGAGCTGATCACCATGCTGGAGGCTGCCCTGGGCTTGGAGCGTGCGCACATGGGCATGTTCACAGAGCTGGCCATCCTTTACTCCAAGTTTAAGCCCCAGAAGATGAGGGAGCATCTGGAGCTGTTCTGGTCCAGAGTGAACATCCCCAAAGTCCTGAGGGCAGCAGAACAAGCACATCTGTGGGCGGAGCTCGTCTTCCTCTACGACAAATATGAAGAGTTTGACAATGCCATCATCACCATGATGAACCACCCCACAGACGCCTGGAAGGAGGGACAGTTTAAAGACATCATTACCAAGGTTGGTATTGGGACCCTCTTTAATTCACATGCACCAATGTATTAATACACTATCTTCTTTAGTAATATCAAATGTCAGAGTAATTATGTTGCTGTTCACAGTGGAGATTTTTACACCTACTAAAGTATCTTTTTTTTTTTTTTCTGTAGGTTGCAAATGTGGAACTGTACTATAAAGCCACCCAGTTTTATTTGGAGTTCAAACCGTTGTTACTGAATGATTTGCTCATAGTGCTTTCACCAAGACTGGATCACTCCCGTGCCGTCAACTTTTTCTCTAAGGTATCAATGAACCATGATTTTTAATGTCACATTTTGCCTTGCAGAATTTATTTTGGTACCAATTGCACATGTATGTACATCTGCAGGTTAAACAGCTGCCTTTGGTTAAACCATACCTGCGTTCAGTGCAGAACCACAACAACAAATCAGTCAATGAAGCACTTAACAACCTCTTCATTGTAGAGGAGGATTATCAAGTGAGTATTTAACATTTTAAAAATGACCTTTAGATTGTGTTCTGTTTTGTTCAGGGATGTAATTTTGTTTGTTTTTATAGGCACTTAGAACGTCAATAGATGCTTACGACAACTTTGACAACATCTCACTGGCCCAGCGCTTAGAAAAACACGAGCTGATTGAGTTCAGAAGAATCGCTGCCTACCTCTTCAAGGGCAATAACCGCTGGAAACAGAGTGTGGAGCTTTGCAAGAAGGACAAGCTCTACAAGGTATTTTGTTTATCTGTTTATTCAACCAGATCATGTATGTTGACGCTAGGGATTGGACAACTGATATTAAGGTACACCGCGGTATTAAAATGCCACAATAGCAATACTATTAGGATGGACTTTTGACGATGATGACATTTATTTCACTGAGACTGTGGCAAAAGCAACAGGTCTCACAGCCTTGGGTTCATGAATATTTTATTTGTGGTCATCATATGTACCGGTCATACCACAAAAATATAGATAACCAACCTATGCCTATTCTTGTATATACATTGAATCACTGTGAGGCAAAAGTCTAAACAATTAACCAACTATTAACAATGATTGACTAATTGTGACTAATTGACGACAAAAAATATTGCAGTTGTATTTTAATAATTGTTGTTATCTGGACTATATAGACTATAAAACACAGAAAACTTTCTGATTTTCTTTAAGAAGACACTTTAATCATTGTACAAGAAATATCATTTGACTAGTAGATTAATAATTGTTAGTTGCCGCTGTCCCATCTCTGGTTGACACATTTGTTTTGTGGTATTTTCTTGTAGGATGCCATGCAGTATGCCTCTGAATCTAAAGACACAGAGCTGGCTGAGGAGCTCCTGGCCTGGTTCCTACAGGAGAATAAGAAGGAGTGTTTCGCTGCCTGCCTCTTCACGTGCTATGACCTCCTACGGCCAGATGTGGTGCTAGAGACTGCATGGAGGCACAACATCATGGACTTTTCTATGCCATATTTCATCCAGGTCATGAGAGAATACCTCAGCAAGGTGAGCAGCCATTCTGCAGGTTTATGTAAATGTAGATATGCAATTATGATGTCTTCCACTAAAGTTCAAACAGCAATAACAAAAGGATTAGATTCTTTAAATAGTAATCTTGTGTAGCAAATGAATATGTCATTATCTTTTTCCATTTCAGGTTGATGCAATTACAAATCAGGTGAAAGTCTTAGTTCAACCAGAAAATCTAGTTCAGAAATTGCCTTGTTTTTGCATGAGTATCGATTTTTGCATAAGATTGAACATTTTAAAACCTTGGAACAATGAAAATATAGTTTGATCACTAGCAAGTAGTACAAGTAGAAAACTAGTTCAGTATTAATCCAATGTTGGAACAAACTTTTTGTAAAAGCATGTAAAAAAAACCACATGAAAATTATGTTAACTTGCATAAAATTACTGTTGATGTCACAAATGTAAAGTTTATGGAGTCTGCCTGTTGTTTGCTGTATATTTTGTAATTTCATTGGCATGACGTTCTTCACTGTTTCAGTAACGCTTTAGGGCATAAATGTGCAAATGTGCAACAAAATGCATATTGGCATGGAAGCTTGCTTTATGATAAATCTTTTATTACTGGACAAAAGCCATAGGAGCCTTAAGCCTCTCCAAAAAGACATGTACAACTGCATACAATGTGACAGACTGGCTTTGTGGTATTGTGATTATTAACATGCTGAGTGTTTTTATGCATCTACAGGTAGATAAACTAGAGACTTCTGAGTCCCTGAGGAAAGAGGAAGAACAGGCAACAGAGACACAACCCATTGTTTATGGTAAGTCTAGCTTAACTTAATTTTATGAGCTCAGAGCTGATAAACGTGACTAAACCATTTGTGTTTCTTTGAAGGCACACCACAACTGATGCTTACGGCAGGCCCCAGTGTCCCTGTGGCCCCTCAACAAGCCTACGGATATGGTTACCAGGCCCCTGCAGGCTACGCTCAGCCAGCTGCTCAGCCAGGCTTTGGTTATGGCATGTAAAGCTACCATCCATCACCCACAGTCCTTCACCAGACCTCTCTGCCTTTTCAGGATACAAAACATTACACCTACATTATTTTTATTTTGTACTTTATCCCTTTTGCTATGAAGGACTTTTTTCTGTTGAATCACAAAGATTAATAATTTCTCACATTCCATATTGACTAGATTATTTTTCTTCTGTCATTTTTGAATGGAAAATGGTTTGTGTACATTGGGGAGGGGGGCTTTTGGAAGAGCGAGTCCTCTTCAGTCTAAAAGGTCTGTTGTGAAGCATCTGATTTGCACTCTGTAGTAAGAAGAAATGTAGAACCTCTTGATGTGTGAGCAGCTTTTTCTGTCCACCTGTAAAATTCATTTATTATTGTATATTCAGATGATTTGTATTTGAATATAAAACTGCCGCTTCAAGTACAATCCTGAAACACTAAGTTTTATCTTCACTTGCTTCACGGCATTTGACACCCAATTTTAATAGAAAGTATATTTTCCAGCAATGCCTGTGCAAGATGTTCATAGCATCTGCATTCATGTTTGATTGTACTTTGAAATACTGCTTGTATTTGGATGCGTTCCACTTGGGCAGAGACAACAAACCACTCTGACTGACGCGCTCAACCCCCTTTCCACCGCAGTTTGTTTCTGCTGGATATCACGTGATCCTGTTGTCTGGGTTGCAAGAAAGATTTCTGAAAACTTTTGCTTTTATCTCGTTCAGTCGACCAACACTCATTTCAGAATCAATGTCACTGCAGGTCATGTGGTTATTTGAAGTTTTTATCAGAATGGCTTGTGTGTATACAGAAAAATCGTTGATTAACTTTGAACTTATATTCTTATCTGAATTTAGAATAAAACGGTGCACTTATAAGAAGTGATTGTGCATAATCAGGATTATATTGAATGAAACTGCAGTTTTGTTTTCCACTTGAAAATAAAGGCTTCTTGTTTGTCAGTTTGTTTGCTGTTGACTATTAACTTGCAAATCATAGTTACAGTAATTCTTCAGCCACCACCCTATGCTTAACACCTAAGTGAATACGCCCTAAGTTAGCTCACCAAGTTGGCCCTGTGGTAGAAAAAAACCCCTGAGCCAGCATATTCTCTTAAATGTAAAGGTTTTGTAAATTATGCTTAATTATTTGAGTGATTGCAAATGTAGGTGACAGTATGTTATGTAAATATTTATTAGCAATTTTATTTAAACCATTTAACAAAAGTATTTACCCAAACATTACTGGGTAACACAGTATACACTGTATTTCTATTCAGTACATTGCAAGAAGCCATGGGTCTTGTGAATGTGCGTTATAAAAATGACAACTCATATTATAAAAAGTCTTCCGGCATCTTATAGCAAAGATGATGTTTAATAGAGTTTTAACTCTCCAGTGACCATATCAACCAAATCAGATGGGCCAGGGCCAATCCCCAGCACTGTGCGTGACCCCGGGGCGATCTGTGTCCGGCCTGCGTCCTGGATCAAACTAACAGGAAGTCCCATTTCTTTGGCGCGTGCCAGTAGATCAATGAGGGTCTCTTCGTCTGGCGCTTTGACCACCACCTTCGGCTGACCGCAGTACTCCCACTCCTTCAGCAGCTCCGGGTGCCTCCGCTGGACCTGTTTGTACGCAGACACAGCCGCGTGGGAGCACTGGGCAGCCACTTTACCTTTGCCCATCTTTAGGTCGTTTCGTACTACAAGAATCATCTTGTATTCTCCTCCTTCTCCCATCACACTGGCCTCCCCTGCGCTGTTCCCCATTGCCGCTGCAGCGACGGTTTTGGAGGCGGGAGCGAACCGGCCCCGGAGGTACCAACCGAGGATGAGCCCACATCCTGCGACGACACTCAAGCCCAGTGGGCCATAAACAAAATCCATTTTGCTGACACTGCAACATAGCAATAGGATACATTAGCGAAAATATGCACAAGTTTCACAAGTTGTCTACCAGTCTTCAACCTTGACTCCAATGAAAATCTAAATTTGAGTAGATTTCTTGAATGCTAACGCTAAATCTGCTAGCTTCCCGCCTGTCACGGTCCCTGTCATACCCATACAGTGCTCACATTTGACAGATATTACTACATTTTTCTTTAAATATCACATTACTGATAGGCAAATGTTTGAATAATTGATTATGACACTATCTGAGTGGGTGTCAATAACGTATTTCTTACCTACCGGCCGCCTCGATGTGTTGCCAGCGTGCCTACAGGATTTGTATCTGACCCGGAAACGGTTAATGGGGCTCTTCCGGGTCCTATTAAAATAACATTGCACATGATGGTGTTTAGGTGCTTTTACACACTTCAGCAGGTAGGTATTGACTAAGTTTTGCACCAAACCACACCACAAACTTGCATTTTCATAAGAAACACTAATTTATGCAAGCTTAGCTCTTTGTGTGCCATAGTATAACCTACTTTTTTATTAAGCTTTTTTAATTTATACAAAAAAAAAAACCAAAAACAGCACAGCATGTTACATCAGCAAATTAATAGCATAATAATTCTATGAGATTAACTATACCAAATGCAACAGCTCCAACAAAAAGGAATCAACACTCAACACTCACTGGCAATATTACACCACTACCCTTTTAATTTCAGTCCTAAGCATTTTCCCATTTTTAAAAAAGATTGGATTTACCACAGATACAATATCTTAACCGTTCTAAAGTCACTATCTCAGATATTAAATTCTACCACATTTGGATAGAAGGGGCATCATTACAAACCCATTTTGAAATTATAGTCTTTCTAGCCAGCATCAGGACTAGCTGTATGACACCTTTGTGAGCTTTCAGATCTACAGGTATAAACCTCAGAAGACAAAGCAGCGGACTGGGAGACAGGGTCTGCCCCATTATAGAGCCAACTTCACTGCAACTACATCCCAGAACAACTGTATAATCGTACACTCCTATAAACAGTGAAATCTAGTCCCTGGAACTAATTTACCTTTAGGACAATTTGTAGAAATTCCTGGAGTGTACATGCTATATATGGTGTAACCTAGTTTTAAATTGAATGTTAACAAAACCCACAGAAACTATATTGAGTCATGCAAATGTATGCGTTTGATATAAAATTTTACACTTTAAACTTTTTTAAACTCTTGGATACTAACAATAGCCCCCCTAACTCCCTATAGACCTATATATTTGTTGCTTAATGCTTACAGAAAAAAATCACTATATGGCCATGGTGCTTGGTTTATTTCACATGATGTTTTTAGATCATCACTCTGCCGTTAGAGGAGAGAAGGAAATGCCACTTGAAGCTCGCTGTAGGACTCCACAAACTCAAACAGGATGGTCCAGAGGTCATAGTTGGGGCTGAAGAGAGGAGGCATGAAAACCAGCACCCCCAGGCCACACAGACTCAGGGCTCCTGTCACCTTCCAAATGTACTCAGCGCTAAGGTGAGTCAACAGCCAGGAAACAAAGACAGAAAATGGATAGTATCATTTTACAAATCAAGACTTGAACATACATTTGACTCTTGAACAGGTGTCATATTTAGTTTATAGCTTAAAGTGTCCTGTATTATGCATTTTCTGTCTTTAAACCTACTTTGCATACCATTTCATATAGTCAAATACAATGTTGAGTTGATAATAGTTATCTACAGAAAACCAGTAAAAGCAACTCAGCCCATTTAATTTAAAAAGTGCCAATGATTTGAAGTGGATTGTCTGCATTGTGACAGAAACTTGCGTTGAATGGCCAGCAAACGTATGTGTGGTAAAACCGAATGGACTTTAAAAACATTAAGGAGCACATTCTGGATGCATTACCACTGGATAGGGCTGTGCAATTAATACATTTTAAATTGAATTCAGATGCAATTATTTCAAAAATTGTTATTTTATCTTTATTAGGGACCCAGGTGCAGACACATGAGCCATAGCTGAAGAATAAAAATGACCTTTAAATCAAGGGGTTGATTGGCACTGATCAATACAAGAAAACATTTGAAATCAAGATTAATATCTTTGACCTATCGCCCAGATCAAACAATGGATGATGCATGATCATGCAGGGTACCAAGTGTTTTGAACTCTGGATAGCATAAACATTCTGGATTATGCATGTGTTAATGAAACAAAAAAAAACCTTGTAAACAAGAATGCAAACACACACACACACACACACACACACAAAATGTAGAACCTTTAAAAATCTTCAAATCATTAAAATACCTTCTTGTTGTTTTTTTCTTTTCTTGACATGTCTCATTTACAGGGCCCTTCAACACAGGAAAAGACAGTTCACAGTCGATTACTGCCACAAACCTCTATCATTTTAACAAATAACAGCGTGTAGGTCTACATGCTGGTGCTGGCTGGAGTACCTGTGGTATTGCTTCTGGAAAGATCTGACTAGTCTTACATAACTTTTGTACTCCCCTGAGAAACAGCAAGAATAATTAACACTTTATAAAACTTCATTGACTTCATCAGATCATGTATTTACTTGATATGGCCCTTTTTAATCCCGTCCAAAGCATTCTTCCAATTCAGCTCCTAGAAATAAAAAATAATCCAAATGATTTCACAACTTTTCTTCCAGTTTCACTATTTTTCCGTGATGGACTGATGTACTTTGCTGATGTCACTGTTGCACATCTTGTTCATTACAGCTTTTATATCCGTGCACATCCGTTGCATCTCCTTATCCTTGAGACAAATGGCTTTTCTCTGTGTTTCCAGTTCGACCTTAAACGGTAAATGAATCCACTGAACAATCACTGTATAATTACTACTACCAGCACTGTAGACTATTTTACCTTAAGTGTAACCTCAGCAGCTGTGTACGTAGACAGGGAATCCAGAGTTTTCTTTCTCTCAATAACCAGTCGATTGTGCTGGGGAAGAGACCGATTATACTCATTATTATACGTATTATTTTTGTATTTTGTAAGTGTTTTGTGTGGAAAAGATCTCACTTGAATAGACAATTTTCTTCGCTGCCTTTGGAGTTCGTTGAAATTCTCTGTCTGGCAAAGGTCATCATCATAAGTACAGTGTTTTGATTACATTCAAATTAATGCAGATATACTGTTTGATACATTGATACACTGTTGTACTGTTTACTCACTGATTGTTTTAAGTAGAGTGACTGACACATAACGGACTTTTCTAGCTTTTGTTCAGGCTTGTTTTCTTCCGTTTCGTTCACCAATATTTTGCTTTTTAATCTCTCTACCTCCTGTTTAAGCCTACACATTCAAAACATTTACAAGATTCATAATGGATTACTGACTTATTACACTTACACTATTATCCACTTATATTTTGTTATATAATTATAGACATCTTACTCTTTCACACGATTGACAAGAGAGTTTTTTTCAGCTGTCTCCTCTTTTATCATGAGTTCAACCTTCTGCCCCAACAGCTGGTCATGGAGCGCCCTCTGCTGTCTGTTTCTTGTCATAGCTTGGTGCAGTTTGATCCTCAGTTCTGCATGGTTCCTATACAAATGAGCAGAGTCTAATGCATGTCTGTGGCCTGTATTTCATCCTAACATGATAAAATTACTTACTTTTCCTGTCTGTCTTTTTCTGTCTGAGCAGTTCTTATTTCCATGATATTGTTGATGTCTTCCAGTTCAATACAGCGCAGTCCCTCCTTGCCTGTTATTGACACTCGGTTTCTATGACGATATCCACTTTGAGTAATTTTTGCCTTATACTTTTCTCTCTGTTGCATGTGGCCTATACGAGTGTGAGCTGTTTCTCTCCAGCTGAAGCACATATACCATTATGGAACTCATTTCACAGCCTTCCATGGTGTATCCAAGCTAAGTTTTGAGGTTTTGGGTCCTTCCTTCTTTTCTCTGTGGAGATGTTAATGTTTTGCCTAGAATGTTCCACAAAATGGCATAACACTTATCAATCTCCATGGAGACAAGCAGGTGACTCGACCAAAAGTGGGAATAAGCATGTTTATACTATACTGTGGAACATTTCAGGCAAGCAAACAACGGACCTGCCACCTTTGATGAAAAATTGCATTTTAAAAAAAATTATATTTAAAGGAGCACTATGTAACTTTTCTGGTGCCATATATAGAGTAGTAAATGTTGCCTAACCTGCATTTGAGCAAGGAGCAGTCAGATCATCATCAACAGGCAAAGAGTGAAAGAGTCTTTGGAGTTTTCTAATGACATCTTCAAATTTGAAAAAAGCTCTCTACTGGAGACCAGAATTTGTTAAATGCATTTCATTTATCTCATGCGATTGGTTTCAAGCAAGGGCCTCCCGTTGCCATAGAAATTATCAATTCAAATCAAAATATTCTAAAAAGAAATGGGAAAAGTCTTCACAAAAACCCTCAAAGAGAATTTCTAGTTTACCTTATATTAAACCAATGAAGATTGTAATATGCTGAATAAATACTCAACTTGGTTCATTCAAAATATTATGATGATATAGTGTGAAAGATGAATTTACCAGTAGTCGATTCAGCAGTGTATTGGGTTGTTCCAGGCCTTTTATTAGAGAAAAGCACTGTTTGTAATCCTTAGGCTACATTTGAACGTACAAATGAACATTTTAACATCATTTTATTCTTCAGTTCACAGACAATATTTAAAACATGTCAGGGAGCATTCGTAGGCCTACTTAAGAGAACACTGAAATATGAACTGCGAAACTAGTACTTTCTCTACCTGTGCGAGTATACTGAAGTGCTCAGGGCTGGGAAGTAGCCTAACTAAATACCAAAAATACCACAAAAAAAACCCCTAAATTTGAGTAACTTTATTCTGGTTCAGTTTCCTGAACCAAATCAAATGAATACACTGCTGTACTTGATCACACAATTTATACTTTTAACTTCTAACAGTATTAGTGAAAAAAAATGAAAACACATCTTCTAGTAGTAATTAATAAATGCAGAACAAACAGTGAAATAAACTTTACGTTGTTTTAACACCATGTCACATTTTTACACTACGATATAATGCAACTCAATGTGAAAGTATTCTAACTATTCAGAAGAACCTAGAACACTGGTGATTGGACCGTGTAACCAAATGCATTACTTCATTATTTAGTCTTATGTAACTAAATACATAGGTAATCTTCCCAGCTCAAGTGCTTTTGCCATTTACCCTATTCATGCTGATGGAGGTCCTTATGTACTTAAAAAGTGACCCACAAAATCTAATGTCCTCAAGGTTTTTTTCTACCACTTTGGGACACAGCCGAGGTCTCTTTGCCCAAACGTTGATTCATTCTCTTTGTGAATTCTTCTGAGGGCGTACTTGTGTTAGAAGTGTGCTCCAGGAAAGTCATCTACTGCTTATTTATAGGGCTCTTAATTAGACTGGCTCTCTCGAGGTTTGAACCGGCAAATGATAAAATCGTCTTCCCCTCTTTTCTGGTCTTCTGTGTTTTTCAGTGGTAACAGCCTGCCTGCCTGCCCCTCCCCTCTCCCCTCTCTCTCTTTTTGCCCCCCCCCACCACCACCACACCCTGCATTCAGTTTGTGGCTTGTTTGCGTTTGCCCTACATTTCCCTGCGCCTCTCAAGTTGTTAATGCCGTTTATGTTTGCGTTGCCCTACATTTCCCTGCGCCTCTCAAGTTGTTAATGCCGTTTATTGTGGTGAGTTTATGTCTAGAAATGACATATTCAATTTTTTTATTATTATTTTTGTAAAATTATTGGTTCTGAATTTTTTGTGTAGATTTTTATGAGGAAATAAAATATTTATGACCTTTTACTGAAATTTGATATTTTTTATTGTCCCTCACAAAAGTGTTACTCAACAGGTCGGAGTTGTTTTGCAGAAGAGATTGCGCAATCACCAGTTGGTCTGCTACTGTGGCAAATAGAAAGGCTAGGGTCCACAAAGTCCCTTCCATGGGTTTCAGAATGAGGGACTGTTGCCATAGCGATTAACGATTTAAAACAAAATAATATCTTTTAAATGGGAAAAGTGCTCAAATTGTTGCGGAACAGGATGCTGAAACCTATGAGTAGTAGAAAAATAGGTTGGTTTATTTACTTTTCTAAAACAATGGCCTTTGTATGAATCATCACAATGAGAGACAGTTAGCCACATAAATGAGAACCTGGACATCCCTTCACAATTCAATGGCTGAATTTTGTTTACAGACAGAATTAACTCAATTACTTAAGATTGCTCTGTTTACAGACGCTTAATTCTAGGCCTACATCTTTACCAGTAGCTACTTGCAGCTTTTCTTTCTTGCTTTTCTTTTCGCCCTTATTCAGGATCACACATGGCTATTTATTAAATCTGGTGGTTCTCAAACTATGCTACGAGTCCCACTGGTGGAACTGGCCAGCTCTTTTAGGTGGTATGTGGATTCCTCTGCAGTTCTAGTGTTGGCTTAGGGGCAACTTTACCTACATTTTTGTCCCCCTATGGTATAGCCCAATTTGAATACCTTCCATTTATATAGCGCTTTTCAAGACACCCAAAGTGCTTCACATAACACACAGAACACAGTCTCACACACACACACACCCACACACACACACACACAATATACAGGGTGGTTAGGTTGGATTTTAGACCTAGACCTTTTAGACCTAGTTAAACCTGGAATAGTCAGGATACACTGTACAAACTGAGTGATGTAATTCTTGATCGTGTTGTGCCTTGTTTGAAGTCTTGAATCTTGTTTACCGACAGAATTATCACTATATTGAGATCCCAGCATAAGGCTTACATTTCTTTTTCTTTCTTTTCTTTATCTTTATTTATACAGGGGTGCTCCGTTCAAAATACAATACAAACAAAAAACAAACAAAACAAGTATATATGTAAGTCCATGTAAAACTCCTTGTTTCCCTGCCACTCCAGTTCAATGCTTTGGCTTTTAACATTTAACTTGCATGTATATTTCCCAGAATGTCACTTACACCCATATTGGTTTTCCAGGCCGTTTGAGGACTCATAAAAGTTAATTCACTTTCTAGTTTGTCTGGGCAGCCTATTAAAAATGTTAGCGCTGAGTGTGTGTTCTTACTTAAAGGTTATATTACTTTTTATGACGTGATAACTGCTGCCAGTAGACAACAAGCAGAACTTCACCTATTGCTCTGTGGCAGCTTTGAACATGTGCACGGAGCATGACAGTGGTCCATGTGTGGAATGCCAGAACACACAAGAGGCCCACTCCAAGGGAACACAGTGCTGTGAAAGGGCAGACATAAAGGAGATTTATGGGAAAGTTAAAATTATAGCCTTTTCTGCACAGTTATAATTAATGATATGATTATGTATGAGTTCAAACAGTGGGGCGTGGAGGTGTACACAAGGGGGACTGCATGAGCTTCCAGTGTCAACACCGACGCCAGCAAAGTGGTGGTTAGGTCATGCACAGGCCTGATTAAGTTACCAGTAATCTTCAGGAAGTAGAAACAGGGGCATAAAACAAACCAGTGCGTGCTTTTCAGACTTATCAGATCTTTAAAGGTGCACCATTCTTCTCTCAGCAGGACGTCTGTTCAGTGCAAGTGGAGGAAATACGGGCATTCTAGCAGCTTCCTCTATGTCTATCGGACACCAGGAGTTCAAAGGTAAAAACACACTTATCAGATTTACTATTCAGCAAAACATCAATATTAATTACTATCGAACTCTGAAAAATGTCACTGTGTGTACATTTTGATGTTGTGGGATAGTTTCTGTAGTTGTAGTTGTATTTATTCATAATGCTCTCTAATGTTGCATTGAGTTGAAACTGCACAAACATGTTGTCTGTGGTACTAATTGTAGCTCTGATGCTGAGTGTCTTGCATGCTTTCGTGGCATATGCTTTTTACACAGCTCATATATTCTTTGTTGACACGCAGAGGCTGAAAGAAGGTCAGAGTGTACTCACGGGGAGGTCTGTGTGGTTCACTGTGAGAGGACAACGTGTTTATTTTCTAAACTACAAGAGGATGTGGTTAGCCACAAGCACCACAAGCAGTGTACAGATTGAGAGCTACTGTTCTCCACACGTGCAACACACGCATACCTGCAGTTACAGACACACAGACACAGTCATTACATGGGCTACAGCATGTGTGCGCAGACATACTACTACGCAACATGTGGTAGTCTAGGTGGGCTTTCTTTTCTAAGTCTGCAAGTCATTCCAAATGTGGGCTAATCTTTAATATCACCTTGATATGATATACTAAAAATATCTTAAAATGATGCCCCGTAAACATTTATGAATATACAGGGTTAATCCAGTCCCTCTTTTGAGCTACTGGCCTATCTATGGGTTTCAGGGTGATAATGAAATTATCTAGGCTCCTGTTGTAAATTAAATTAGTAAATTGTATTCAGAACAAAATATTCCATCTTGTGACTGGTCCTCAAAATGTCATCTGTAACAGGAAGATAAAACCCATGAATAGTTGAATAGTACCTCTCCGTCCTAGTAAGTTATAGTCAAATAATAGGCTGTTTTCTTATACTACTGCAGGCATCTCAGGCAAAAGGTTTCCCCTATAGGCCATCGTGTGCATTAGAAATAATTGACTCGGAATAGTGCCTACTGTAAAAATACCCTTGTCCTGTCGCCTGGCCATCTTTATGAGGTTAATTCGTCCATTTAGTCCAAGACAACGGCAAAACCTCCTGTCGCTCCAGTTCAATTATCTCTCCGAGCTCAGTGCAGCGCTTCTAAATCAGTTGTGACGGCGGAGGAGTGAGAGGAGGAGGGAGGGCTGGTTCACCGGGTTCACTCTCATCCGCGACCACAACAAAGGTATTAGATTTGATATAACATGCCAAACTATCAGCTGTCTGGTGGGTATGTTTTTATTCTTAAACATATATAGTGTTGATGGAAATAATGTTGTTGGTAAGTGACTTAGCAAAAAAAAAACAACAAAAAAAACCAAAAACCTGGAAAAAACGTGTCCAGCTAGCTTTTCCTGACTTAAAAATGTTGTATTTGTAAAACGTGTCGGCATTTTAGTCTATAAACGCATGCCATTGTTAAAATAATACATATTTTTAATTATGTTGCATTCATATATATATTTTTTGTATATTTTTGACGTTTGGTGACGCACTAAATGCAATTTCGATATACGCCATCTGCCTCCCCTGATCGTCTACTTTATTACTTTTGCAGTATTTTTAACCTGTTTTGCGGTAAAATCATGACGTTTTATTTAAATAGTAATTTACTTTTTTATCGTCTAGGCTCCCTGCAATTGTGTTTGGTGTTGCGCGTCTGACGAAAAATAATTGCGCTTTGTAGACACCGGTGTACTTTTTTGTTTTTTTCCACCAGTACTTTATTATGAAACGACCACAGTTTTATGTTAAACGCTATGACTTCAGAAGTTGTGTAATCGCTTCCCAGTAACCACACAATTGCTCATGCTGGTACTGCACTTCCCAGGATTCCGTCTGAAGACATTGAGGCTGGACTTGCGTGTTTGTTTAGCAAGTTTCCTGGGAAATGAAGTTCTTGGGGGAAATATATCCACCCTCCTCCAACGCAATGAACGTAACTTCAGCTCAACTCCGCATCTCCTCCTTCTTCTGGTAATCTACACGCTTCCTCTTAAAAACAACCTGCCCCTGGATTGATAGATGGAGTGATAATAACAAAACTGGAGCTGGACGATTAGGGAAAAATACTGAATTGCGATTTTTCTGACAAACATTACGATTGTGATTCATAAATAAGATTCTGTTAAACATTCACATTTTAAACACATCCAGAAGAATTGACAAAAAGACTGAAATATGAACTAGAACTGACAAACTTATACAAGAATCACATTTCAGAACATGTTTGTACAGATCTAAACTACAGCTGTGTTTCATACAGATAAAAAAATTATTTTGTTGTTTGTTGAAGAAATTAGTGCACTTCAAAAACTGCAGCATATGCAATTTGCTAATTGCATCCATTCAAGTTATGGTTTTGATTTGTTTACAATTAACCTACAGCCGCACTACCTGGAACACAGATTTCTGAACATGATTTTTGACTTGTTTTGCAAGACTTGGCTGCCTCAAAGAAGAATAATGTCTCTGTTCTCCTGTCAGTGAACGCTCCTACCCTACGGCTCTCTCCTCAACAACAGTCACTCCCTCACTCTCTTTAAAGCACTGTTTTTTACACTTTTGTACCCTCTCCTCGTAGCCCTCCCTCCCTCTCTGCTCTCCCCCTCCTCCTATGCACTCCCCCTCCTCTGCTTGTTTTGCTCAGAGTCTATGCATGTGTCTCTGCCATGTGGTTGACCGTCCCTCTCTCTGGCCTCTGCAGTATATGGAGGACATGGAGAAGAGACACGCGTGTACTGCTAGCTGGGCTCTGGCATCCTCTCCTTGGTGGGTCTTCTTGATTCTTAAGGCATCTTCCTTCTCTGTCCGGTAAGACTTATCTAGCGTCACTTTTACACTGTAGTTACTCACCTGCTTGTGCATGTTTATAGTTCAAACTGTGTGGTAATGATGTAGTAGTGACGCAGGTCTTTAAATCTCTAAATCCTGTTTTCATGTTGTTGTTATGCTGTTTCTAAGGCTTTATTTAAACAGTTATTCAAACTTCCTCACTCTTTTTCACTCACATGTGTTACGTGTGATCATGACGGAGGGTGCGAGCTTGCCTTTTATAATGGGGCGGAGATAAACAGGGACTGTGGTAGCTGCTGTACTGTTTTGACAGGCAGTCCAGGAACAATCGCACTCACTGACCCCTCAATGAGTGCACGCAAGGATAAAAACATTCTCCCTCCCTTTCTTTTGGCTCCCAACTGTGCCACTAACTATCCAACTTACTAACTTGTAACACACCCACTCTTGTTGTGTTGTTTATGTGCGTTACACCTGCATTTTGGTCACATATTTCTTGCTCCTGCTTTAACTTGTCTCCTGTGAGTGAATTTTGACTATGGGGAGCTGGTGCTGTGAAGTCAATCCCCCCAACATCTGCTTGTGTCTGCCCTCTCTTTATTTATCATTCACTGGACCATTGGCAGGTCGGTGTGCCCCTCTCCCAATGGCTCTGACCTGGCAAGTGGCACCGCATGTCCTTCAGTCTGCAGTTTAAAAGACAAGTTTGTTGTTGCCCCCAAAATGACGTAAGTTCTGATTTACTTAGTGCGTAGTGGACCGTGTTTTCAAAAAATAATAAATGTAGAATGGCTCCATCTAGTGGACATGCTCGGAGCTGCTAGTAGTGGTGTCACTGAGTTCATGTTAGAACTCGGTGCTCTTTGCTGGTACTGCAGTTGTGCTTTTATGCCTACACTTGTTTGTTGTTGATGTATAGATATTTTTTAGTATTCAGTAATTGTTTTATTGACATCACTTCTTCTGGATTCATGGTTAGATTATTATATTTTAAAACATTTGCAATATTTGATTATGTAAGCATGCAGTGTGTGTATGTGTGTTATAACAGTGAAACATACACACACACACAAAGAAAATTATATATTCTGATGGAGAGACTCAAGAAAAAGAACCACTACAGCTCCATAATATTTTGTCAATGCATCTTTTTATAGCTACAATGTTTTCCTAATAAATGCATGTATTTTAACGCAGAGCTGCAGACAGGTTAGGCCAAAAATAGGACTGGGTCAGTTATTAATATGCTCACCTTCACATTTTTTACCTTATGAGTTGTATCTGCAGCTTGGCATTGTAGAAGTTTTTGTTGTGTTACCAAAGCACCTATTGTATAATGTTATGCAACTGGGAGGGAGAGTACCTCTTACAAAAATGTGCTAGTTTTCTATCCAACTTTCACAACAATTTAACTCCAAAGAAGATCAGCTAAATCAGAATGTTCACGTACTTCATCATCAATATAAACAGACACTTATTGCATGGATTTCTTAAAAGACAAGCCATGTGACGTGCTTTCTTTATTAGTTAAAGAAGGTACACTTTGTAGCCCAAATTGTTGCATATTACACACAACTAATCAACTAACCCAGCATTTTAAATAGATTTTTATAACAATCTATCTGGTGTCTACTGTATTTTTATTCCTATATTAGAGGTTTTTCCATGAAGAATCACTAGATGGTGCCAGTGATCTACAGTGCTACAATGTGGTATTGGTGGTAAATGAATTAACTTTTTAATGGCTTCTAGATTAATCATATGTGTCATCCCAGGGTGGAGTGGTATCACAATACTGTCCCTGAACTGAACAAAGTATTGATTTTGATTTATGCAATTGATTAGATTTTTTTGCTAAAACATGGATACAATGGGCTATATGGTGGAGGCCACAAGTTTTACTGGAAAGCTGCCAGTAGATGGAGGCAGAGAGCTGGTTATGTGTCAGTGGAGTAATTAGTGTTGGCGCTTCTGCGTTTGTGTCCCACTGAAGCAGCAGGAGATCATTGTTCTTGGACAGAAATGATTATTAAAGGAGGATAAAGAGGAGTAAATCTGGAAAGAAATCAAAATCACACAGACTGGCACCACTTTATGTGTACTGTGATATTGGCTGAGCTCGTGGAGGCTGCGTCAGTGCACATCACATCACACATGTTCCACCTGTGACGGTATGATTGGGACCTCCTCTGGATCTCTGCGGGACATATTTACTTTTACAAAGATTAGGGCTGTAGATGACCAAAGAAATTTTGAGTTGACCAAAAGGGGGCCGTGGCAAAACTCTCAAAACTATTACATATCTCTCTGTATCCGACCCAAGCTGCACTCACAAACAAAATAAAAACAACTATTTATTCAGAAAAACATACTAGGAAACAATGTATTTATATAAAGGCAGATTAAACGTGTGAGTATAATCTGCCTTTTTACATATAAATACCAAAAAATACCAAATCTTCAGCTAACTCACTCACTCACTTCTCCTTCCTGATGTTGTCCCATATAAATCTTTATAATGTAATAAAATGAATACTTGACTAATACAAATTTTGGTCAAATAAGACACCATCAACGGAGTATTCGACTAAACGACTTAAGGCCTACAGCCCCAGTGACGATTTGTGTCACTGTTCTGCACCATTCCTCTTCACTGTGAGAGAAAGCCTCCAAAACTCAAGAATGTGGTAAATATTTGAGAGAAGAGCTCATCTGAGTCATCCACCGGTAAATTACACTGAGTAACGACTGTTGCCATTAAGTCATTATGGGCAAAAAGTATTGTGCCTAAAGTTAAATAAACAGCAACAGAGAAAAGTTATCATCACTGGAGTTGTCCTTGTTGCAGCCAGGCAGTTCTCTTGGTAACTGCATGGTCAGAAGAGATTATTATACTAAAGATAGAATAATTTAGTCCTACTACAGTTAAACTGTAAGGTTGGTGATATTTTGGCTTGGTTTATGGTAGTGTTGTCACGATACTAAAATTTCAAACTTTTTTGTGATACTGAAGCAAAGACTCGATACTCGATTTTGAAACCCAAATGATCATTTTAAAGCTCTTTTTTTAGACAATACTCAAATTTTCAACACAGAATTGTAGCATTTGTTTATTATCCTATGTTGTCTTACATTAGATCTGACCACACTCAAGATGAAACTGTTTAGGAAAGGTAAAATTTTATCCAGTTATGTGATTTCTTTCGGTATCAACACTTCCTTAAATGAATCCAGTTTTGATACTAGTTTTAGTATCGATTAGTGGGGATGCAACCAGATCAAATTGCCATGAGACTGCACACATGGGAAGAACTATCTCCCAAGACTTTATTCTCCATCATTACATTTGGTATGGGCATGAAGGGGTTAAGCCTGCTCCACCTCAGTGTAATAGAATATTGTATACTGAGTATATTGTCATACTCAGTAGTGATGCATGTGTGGATTTACACTGCAGAATCAGGGTCTAAAGCATAAAGGTTGTTTAATGCATTTAGACTGTCAAAAGCATATGATGAAAATGACTTAATTTGGTAATTTTTATAACTCTATCAACGCATAAAACCCATTTTAAACACAATATATAAAAAATTTAACCAATTCAAAATTATGTGACCAAAATTGTGAATTGATGTGATTATTGTAAATTATTTGAAAGTCTCGTCTCGTTCTCAGGGACCATATCTCGTGTCTCATCTCGTCCCGCCCCTATGGATTAGTATTAGGATTAGGATTTTTGATACTTTTGACAACCCTAGTTTATGGCTAATATCTATAACTACTGGCCTTATATCCAGATGACAAACCAAAGTTTTCTGTCAGCTTAGTTGAGTTAAAAACATTACACTATTTAATCACACAGGCTTGATTGTTATTAACTGAAAGCACATTAACACGACAAGTCTGTGCACACGATCCTTAACAGAAATGTTGAGGTATAATAAAGCTGCTGCCTCCCTTCATCTGAAATTATAACTAAATTCTAAAGCTTGAACCCAATCTCTTTCATCGGTTGATCCTGAAGTATATTGAATAGTACGGCAGGTGTTCTGTTGTGAACGTGATGTAAACACAATGTCATTATTCTCATGGGGTCAGAGCGCCCCAGTACTTAAGATGTCTCTCTCTCTCTCTCTCTCTCTCACTCTCTCTCTCTCTCTCTCTGTCGGAGCTGTGCAAGGTCCTGCCCCCACCCACACAACAGTGACGAAGCCTAAGCGACACAAAGCGCTGCCCTCTGCATTTACCTGACCATTGTTTACAGTGTGTAGTCACAGGAGCAAACAACAAAACCAGGCACTTTTGTATAAGTAGTGACTCACTCTGGGCTTTGTAAATATTCCACCACTTGCAACGGCCCTCATCTTTTCATTTTCTTGTCCTACATTCGAACCTGTGTGTGTATTACTTGACATATTATTCTAAACCAGATGTGAGTCAGTGTTGTCGGTGCATGATACTAGCGTGAGACTGGACACCTGGCGTGCCCATTACCTGGAACATGAGTGACACATGAGGATCGAATTCAGGGACTACTCTTTGAAAATCTACTCTTTGACTCACCATTGGATGTCAGTAACGGATCTCTCATTTAAACTGCATCACTTCTTAGATTCAATTAGGAGACATGCATTTTTAACAGCATTTAGTGGTTAGTTTCCAGTGGTGGAATGATAACGAAGTAAAAGTAGTAAAGTGCTGTACTTAAGTCAGTTTTAAAGCAGATACTTTTTACTTTTACTTCACTAGAGAAGGTATCTGTACTTTCATTACATTTTTCTTAAACGTATTTTTATTATTGTTTGAGACCTGCTGAAAAGCCTGAGGCGTTTATTTTTAACATGTTCGTAGTTTCAGCAAACAAAAATATACAAATAATTCAATTCAGTTGTTCGATTCAATTGTTTCTGTTGATCAGTGTAAATCTTTATCAAAATCACTACATTTGAAGCTTCATCAGAGCTCAAAATCTGTACGAAATACTTTTAGTTTTTACTCTTTAAGTATATTTTTAAACGGGTACACAAGTAGATTTTTTTCATGTGAAACTTTTACTTAGGTATTTTTTGCTGCATTATCTGCACTTTTACTTAAGTAACAAAATTGAGTACTTCTTCCACCACTGCTAGTTTCTCACCTGTTGCGTTACAGATACAAGAGCTTATCGCACTGGGGCTGTTGGGTTTAAAAATACACTAAATGTCATGAGATATTTATTTTGCCAGTTCATTTGAAATGCGCTAAGTATCGTATAAAACATGAATGGATTGTAAAATAAACCACAAACATGCAGAAATATCACGTTATATCATTGTTTGGAAGATTTCACATTTTAAAATAGTCAAATTTCTTGCTCTGCTCCAAACCACATGCTTTTACTGACAGAGGGTTGGCTGTGGACCTCTCCATTCAAAATACTCAAGCATATCACTGACGATTTGAAATTTGATTATTTGCACTACCCGAATCAGCCTTTTGAGCTTTTTTAATTATAGAGTTTTCTTAATATTTTCTTGCTTCATTATTAGTTCCCAGATATATCCCCCCGCCTAGTTAAGACTCAACTAGTCTTTGATCCAATACCATCCATTTAGAGTTTGTGTGTGTGTGTGTTTGTGTGTTTGTGTGTATACGTGTGTGTGGTGGGGGTCCTCATTGTAAAACCACAGGGTTAATTAGGTGGGACCCCTCACTGTCATCGTCTGTGACCACACACTTCTACATCTTCATATCAAACTGTCTGCTCCATCCAGGACTGACTGCCAACGCTTTGGTTCTAAAATATTTTAATCTCTTTCTCTTTAATGTATCAGTGCATACTTTCATCAGTCTAAGAATAGAGCCAATTTGTACGATACAAATCTGCTATCAATTGTGGTTTCTTCATTTTGTAGTTTTAATTCTGAGTAACTTAGGGTGCAGTTGAATCTTGGTTTGGTTCTGTTCTAGTCCTGGTCTAGTCCAAGTTTAGGTCCAGGTTTAGTCCCAGCTTATTCCCAATTTTGATGAATTTTTGGTGACTGTGCAAGTGTGAATGAGTCATTCTTGGGAAATATAAACACAACTCATGCATTTAAGATGAAACATTGTTTTGTAACGTAACATTTGGGTTGCACTACAGTTGTATATTTAGTTTATGTACATTGCTTTTTTTCATTTCTTTTATTTATTTTGAGCAAGTCAATGAACACGAGAAAAGTAAATATGCAATATACATGTAATGCTTTAAGTGTGTAATGTTAAAAAAAGAATGATTTAAGCTTGAAAGAGTGGGAGGAAGAAAACGTATTGAATCCCACCCAGCCCTTCTTTCATTACAAACATAATGAACAGAACATGACATAAAACAAAACATTTTATAGTTTAAAGCTTTATAGCGTTGGTAATTGCTTTACTGTCTTTTGGAGGGAATCCTAATGATAGTAGTTAGTTATATATATTGGTAGTAAGAATGCAGCTCCCCGTTTTTCTCAGTTTAGTCATTCCACCCACACTTGTTCACGCGCCCTGTTCAAATATGTTTCCATTCAGTTAATGCAAATTCACTTCCACTGTTTGATAGAAACATTTTGTACATTTCATATCTTATCAAATAATCACAATTTTTTGTAATGCGTTAGTATTGGCAGTTTTTACTTGATAAAAAGTATGCGTCTCTTGTATAGAGATAAAAATATTTCAAAGTGAAGTAACAGTTAAGTTACAGAATTTTGTAAGTATACATCTGAAGTAGTTTGAAGTAGTTATAGCTGCAACTAACAATTATTTTAGTGGTCGACTAGTCAAACAATTATTTTGTACTTTGACATTTTTTTAAAATTGATTTTTTTTACCAAATGAAGGTTGAAATATGGTGATGGTTTTGAGAATATTTACAAATAAAGTGAATCATTTATTTAAAAAAATATATTTTTTTTTAAATATAATTATTTTATTCATAATGAATTCATTTTATTTATAATTATTTTGTTCATAATGAAAATTTTCATGGAAAGCCCGTTGAGATGCAGCATCTTGTTTTTAAGGGGGACCAAGAACATTCAGTATAAACAGTTTACAAACGCATACTCTCCATTTTTGACATTTTCATTGACTAATGCCACTGTCTTATCTTACTGACTTGTTTTAGAGCCTGTGTTTTCAAATTAATGATTACGATTATTTTAATAGTGATCTAGTCGTGATTTCTGCCATTATTCCGATGAATCCTCGCGGCCCTACTCTGAAGTTGTCCATAGAAATGCATGTATTACGTGTGCAGTCTTCCCCTATATTTTCTTTACATCCGAGCTGCGTGTATCCCGAGCCCAGAAGAGGGGATCCCACTCGTTTTGGGGCCAGGCGCTGGTTTCCGCAGGTCACCACAGGAATGTCAGAAATGCCGCGTTCATTGTGGATCCCATAGAGTCAAAGAGTGTGTGCTTTCTCTGTCAGTGCAGCCTGTATTTTTGTCGTCCAAGGCATCGTAAACATTAGGTGGATGTTAAGCACTGCACTGTAAAAGTGTTATTTTAGCACATATACTAAAATAGCAGCTGCCACCACCTCCTCTGTTGGTAATTGCTCCTTAAACAGTAGCTTATAATGGCTAACATGGGTTCAAAATGAGTGTTGCTGGTAGGGCCGAACAATATAACGCAGTTAAATTGAAATCACAATTTTAGTTGGCGCAGTTCTCAAATTGCAAAGGCAGTTTAGACCAGTGGTTCCCAACTTTTTTTTTCGAAGCATTGTCTCACTTTCCTGGTACCCCTATATGGTGTATTGTTGTTTCCTAACTAGTTTTTTGTCAGTTGTAACTTTATTTTTTTTCTAATTTCATGTTATTTCTGCTACAGTTATGCTACAGAAACATTATTAAATTTGTGAAATGTATTCAAATTTTATTCAATTCCACCTTTTATGTAAATCTGGAGACATTCCAAGGATGTTTAGTGGGGAAACACTGGTTTAGACCTTTACAAACATGTTCAGAAATGCATGGGATTCTTGTATTAGTTTATCAGTTCCTATTTAAGTCTCATATCTTGATGTTCCTGGAGTTGTTTACAATCTGCTCTCTGGACAGAATTTTACTTTCTAAACATATCGCAAATCTCATCGCAGAAAAATTGCAGTTTGATTTTATTCACAGTGACGCAGCCCTAGTAGTTTGTGTAACCCACAGGTGACGCTACAAAGCCAGGTAGTGCTGAGTCACAGTGACATAGCCCCACATTGATATGAGAGAAGAGAGCAGTGACAGCATCAGCCTCATGGACAGACCGCGGCAGGTCCTCTGGTCACGTAAGGCGTGTTTCGTAAACACCCGGGTGTCAAGTTTCCAAATATTCACTTCAGTTTTACTCACTGTCTAGTTATTTTACATTGTACAGTGTTAGTCTGGAGTTGCTATATCAAACTTTTCTGGGGGGGAGGGTGCTACCTGCTTGTCACCATGGAAATGTTATTGCTTTGCCTTGAATGTTCCAAAGTGTGGCACGCTAATTTCATGCACTGTCCCCTATTACATAATCTAATCTCCATCAGGGCAAGTAGGTAATGCCACCAGGTCAAGTAAGTTTCAGGTAAGATCTGTGGAGAGCCCAATCATGCATGCTTTTCCACAGCATGTCATTAAACTTGTCTGTCTTGCATTGCTCACAAATATCTTGTAACACGTGCACATTCTTACACTGTGTGTGTGTGTGTGTGTGTGTGTGTGTGTGCTTGCGCTTGCGCTTGCGCTTGCCTTTCCTCGGATCTGACCTATAACTTGGTCTGGTGGTGTAACCTGCTTGTCCCAATGAAGATAGACAAGTTTATGTCATTTTGTGGAACATTCCAACCAAAACAAAAAAACATGGAGACAAGCACAAAAGTTACATAGAGCACCTTTAATTGCGAATTATATTAAAAGATAGAAAGTAAATCTGTCCACTATCTATTACTTTATGACCAGACCAGTGAGGAACTAACCTTTTTGTTACTTCAATTTAGAACTATTTATTATTACAAGACAACACAAAGTACAGTCAGAACATTTTTGAAATATGAAAATATTGCTCACCAAGTTCAGTGAGTCAGTCATGTTAAGTGAGGTTGTACCTGTACTTCTCTTTTGAAAATCCTGTTCCGCTTCAGTGTTGTGATAATAAACATGTGTGTAGCTGCTGGTATGTGCCAGTTCACCTGATGCCCTTCCTCTGCCATAATCGTGTCAAGGGGTCCGGAAGTTACAACCCCACCCGAACATTGCCATATCTCTCAAACTGTTGGTGCTGTTGTATTGCGTAATGCCAACTGTCATAGTGCGTCACTGGGAGCACCCTTCCTACACAGGCATACGCAGGAGGGTGAGCACATGAAACAGAGGGAGTACACACAGTAACTGCTGCTGATCTGAACAATAACTGTCAAGTTTCTTAGTATTAGGGTTGGGTCTGGTACCTCACAATACAATACATATCGTGATACAGGGTCCACAGTTTGTATGTTAAAGAAAATGGTCTTAAAAGGTCTTAAAAGTACACTACTACTACTACTACTACTACTACTACTACTACTAAATACTAAATTGGTATTTTTAATTTTTTATAATGATACGGTGTATTGGAATGTCATGTACACAAAGTTCTCAGTATCAGAACACATTTGGTTTATTATCGTTTATAATTGGACATTTTATATTGAATTTAAACAGTTGCAATAAAGCATATTGTACTGATATATACATAACCAAGTCTTTCCCAATATATTGCCATATCAATATTTTGAGTACAGCCCAACGTAAAGGATCTGTAAGAATTTGATTTTAAACTACATAAACATGACCTGTGATCTGTGTCTGCGGTTAACACAACATGTTCAAATGGAATATATCTTTTACTGATAACAATTGTAATGTTGAAAATTACAAAAGCATTGGATATAATGGCCAAGTTGTTTAAGTTTTAATTTGGGGTATAAAAGTATTTTTCTCTTCCACTGTGTAATCTTTTTAAAAATGAACCCAATTTATATCTAATAATACTGCATTTCATTTTCCTGTTACAAGCGTCATTTGGGAGACTTTTGATTTAAACGGAAATATTTTGCCAGGAATTGAAACATGAAAGTGGTCCTAATTTGTCATCACACCGAAACCTATAAATAAGAAAATGCAGTACTTTTGTAGTACTAATGATTTGGCCATGTCTAACGAAGGACTAGCCCATGGATTAAACAGAACGAATTCAGGTTAAAAACATTTAAGATTGATTGAGGCTAGGCTAAACAAATACTTGAGCTCATGGAGACACAGTTTAATGTCACAGTTTGTTGCCTCTTAACTAGTCTCACATTTATCAAAAGTACCTGAGAGACTTCTAATTTGATTCATTTCTTTATAGTGATAATGAGGGGTCTTCCCATGAGTCAGAATCTCCCCACTTTAAAATTACCTGGTTGCTTTTAACTGATTTTAACTTTAACGGTTTTTCTTATCTGTATGAGTCCATCTGACTTGCCTTATGTTTTACTCCTGCAGATTCATTCACATTGATCAGTCTCTGTAGCTGTGCGTTGGTGAAGCTTGGAAGATTTCCCCAGTAGGAGGCGCCGCACCATTATCAAGCGCTGAGAGGGTGAAGAGGTCAGAGGCATGGCACTGTGGGGTCTCTCCTGGGGACCACCGCACGTCCACCGTCCAGAAGTGTGTGTAGGTGAGTGTGCTAGTTCTGTACAGGACAAGAGAGATTAGATGAAGTCAAGATTATTTTCCTCAATTTTATTTTCAATATTAATTTCCTGAACATAAACAAGACAGACTTTTAATCATTACCATTTAACACAAAAAATAACCCAGTTTCTTTGTCCAAAGTGTGAATTCTGCTCCAAACCACGTGCTTTTGCTGACAAAGGATTGGCTGTGGACCTCTCCTTTAAAAAGAGCCAAGCTGATCATTGACAATTAAGTTAAATTATTTGTAAACGGGCACTTGACATTTGGAGTGGAACATTTTTTTTTCTGTCCTGTGGTGTGACACGCCATTGTAGCAAAATCCTAAAAATATTTTAAAAAACAAATCAGCTTTAAAACATTTGTAAAGAAGCCTTTTCACAAGCATTGTAACATTTTCTGTATAACTCTTAATTTGAGGCATTTTAACCTGCCCTGTGGTGTGACCTCTCCTGCCACCACTGAACATTCACTACAAATTTGCCATGTCAGAACATTTTAATAAATTACTTCATATGTCTCTAGTGCTAGTTTAATAATTATGCAACTGTCCCATCTTAAAAAATATTTTTAACAATTAGAATAGTATTTTATCTTAGGAAATACAGCTGTCACGCTGCAGGACATCAAACTGGCGCATGTTCACAATTTTTCAGAAAAGTTTAATTTTACAAAAATAATATCATTATTTCTTTTGACTTGTAGCTTAAACCCTTAACCCCAGAGCTCTTCCTGGTGCATACATGTCAGATGAGCTCCATTTTTCATGTCACACTGCAGGACACCCTTTGGATTACAGCATTAAACTGCATATATGTTTTTTAGATTTAAAGTAGAAATAAAGGTGTTGTAATAATAATGTAAACATGCTTCTCTTTATGCCAACACCTTTACGAACTGTCTCTGACCCGGTTGACTCATTCTAGAATTGTTTAAATGAAAGTGTCACAGTCAAACTGCAGGACATTTTGTCAAAATACCAGATAATGAAACACGACTTCATTCTAAAACTATCTGCAATTTATAGAATACATATTCATGCACAGTTCAGTTGAATTTTGGAGGAAGAAACATTTTATTTAGAAATTCATTTAAAGTGATAACGCCGAAAATGGGAGTTACGTCAAGTACCCAAATTCAAATTGCTTCTTTCACTCTAGTCTTAGAGGAAGTCTGTAGACTTCAAATGAAACAGTAAACATTATAATGCATTTTTAGACACAATGTACTAAGAATGACCACCTTATACACAAGTTAGCCACAAGCCACATAAGCATTAATCATGGCCCTAATATTAAAGTAGATTTGAAGTTACACACAGTACAACATCTTGTTATACTTAAATAATCATGTGCTAAGAAATCATCTACAAATCACTGTATTCTGTTTTTATTTATTTTAATTTTAAACTGTAAATTAAAACAATAAATGAAGTCAAATCTTTTAATTAAATATGTTTTGGTTGTAGCATTACCCATAGAGTTTGCTGTGTAACCTCAAGTGATGCTTTTCTCACAAACTGCTATAATCACTAACTGTTAAATGCATTCCTAAAAAACTGCTATGGTTTTTAGGAAAAGAGAACTCACTCATCAGTGTTCACAGTGCGGGTTATGGGTTTGTTTTGCTTTTTTGTTTCCCTCTTCTGCTGAATGAGGAAGACATATTATCTTCTCTTTCTCTAAAACAAGTTTTTAGAAGAAGGATGTTTCTGTCTAACCTTTGCTTCGCTTTAATTATACATTTACCACAGATATCTCACATACTGGATATAAATGTCATGGTTTCCTCATAGCTCTTACTGCTATTTCATCAAACTTCAGAATTTCTTGAATTGATGACCGCTAATAATATCAAGTATACTGTTTATCAATCAGTCAATCAAACTTTATTTATAAACTGCTTTTCATACAAAGAAGAATCCATCTAAACCAAAAATGCATCCTCATCACCTCCACATCAACCCTTTACACCTTCTGTACTACTGTTGTCATAATACTAAAATTTCAAACTCGATTCGATACTAAGGAATTCACTCAATACTTAATACCAATTATGATACCATGATGAAGATAAAAAATGCTTGTTTTATAGTAAGATAATTTAATTTTCATATAAACAGTAGTAGTACTTTCTCTATCTTGGCATGAGGTCTTGTATTTGTTCTGATGAAGCTCAAAATCATACTAAAACTGTTCAGGAAAGCTACAGTTTTGTTTAGGTGATTTTTTTGCAGCATCAATACTTGCTCAAATGAGTATCTAGTTTTGATATTAGTTTTAATATCGATTATTATCTGATTTCCAATACTTTTGACAACCCTACTATGCACACACACACACACACACACACACACACACACATTCAAATAGTGAACATGGGACTGAGCAAAAAAACTTTCATACTTTTTGTGCAATTCTTGAACCTCAACAATGACATTTCTGCACATTTCAAATCATTTTTTTTGTTAATAAAAATGTAATTAATAAAGACATGCAGTTTTGTCCATATCAGCTTTCCTTAGCATTGGACCATCATTTTTGTGACCCTTGGCAGCACCCTTTCCGTCCTCAGCTGACAGACTACAGTTAGAGACACCTGTTGTTCCTGTGGTTTTAATGCCCTCCCCAGAAATCCCCCTCATCCCCCTCGTCCCACCTGCTGGACCTGTCGCTCTGCTTATATGTAGATGAGACCACCTCCTCTTCTTTTTGTCTTTTTAGCCCACCCGCCCACTTGAAACAGCCCCTCTTTGCAGGTGGGCACGGTTTAGTTGCTAATGCTTACAAACACTGGGCTTTTCAATGGGGCAGCTGCCTACAAGAAGAAGGCATGTCTTTATTATGAATGAAACTGGCACAGATCATCAAAGACTGTGGTGTTAACAAGGAAAGTGATGTCTGCTAAAAGGAAAGAAGATGTGCTCTGTCAGCTTTTGGTCTTATAAATAATGTTTTTTGCTCAGTGCTGTGTGGACCTCTTGTTAATTAAGTCTGAATAATTTGTGCTTGCGTAGGAAAAGTTTATGGTAAGACACATTTTATTTGCTAGCTAAGTAGTGACTGCTATGCTAGTGGCTAGTTAGCTTAGTATCTATAAAGTATTTATTACAAGAACATCTATTGCTAACAGTGGTGGATGAAGAACTCAATTTTGTTACTTAAGTAAAAGTACAGATACAGAGGTAAAACTTACTCAAGTAAAAGTATCACATGAAAAAATCTACTTAAGTAAAAGTATTTAAGTACCTGTTTAAAAATGTACTTCAAGAGTAAATAGTACAAGTATTTCACCCAAGTGTTGTTAATTTGTTAAAGTGTAAATGTAGTGATATTGATAAAGAATTATACATATTTTGGTCAACAGTAGCAATATAAATCAGTTTCTTAATTTTTCTTATGAATTTTGTGTATTTATTTTTGTTTGATCAAAGCGAAAGCTTGAACTCAAAACCTTTAGTCAAGATGTGACCACAAACATGGTAAAAATAAACCCTCAATTCATATGAAAGTAGTTTTTACTTTTCAGTCCAGTTCAAAAATGTAGTGGAGTAGAAAGTACAGATACCTGCTCTCAAATGTAGTGAAGTAAAAGTTTTCAGTCCGTTCAAAAATGTAGTGGAGTAGAAAGTACAGATACCTGCTCTCAAATGTAGTGAAGTAAAAGTAAAAAGTATCCACTGTAAAATTTACTTAAGTAAAGTACAGATACCTAAAAATTGCACTTTGTTACCTTCCACCACTGATTGCTAATAATGCTAATGAACAGTTTAATGGGACTAAAATACAAAAAAATATGGCAATAGATAAAAACGTATAAGTAATTACTTCATAAATACGCAATTAAAGTGCTTTTACAATTATTTAGCCATTAATACAGTTCCGTAACTACACAACACTGTTTTTATTACAACAAGAACAGTTTATTAAGAACAATTCAGGCTTAGTTCCTACTTGAGGCAGTTAGAGTTAAGAGTTGAGGTTAAAGTATTAATTAAGCAGTTACTATGCCTGAATCATTCTTAATTAACAATTTTTTTTCATTAAGAATAAAGTCTTTTTTCATGCTTTATTATGGCTGCTTAAAATGTAGTTATTCTTAAGTGTTACCAGTTCTATTTTATGAACTCATTCTTGTAGCCCAACACGTCTCCCTCCCTGCAGCAAACAATAAAAAACAGTGTAAAACTATATGTAGCTATAGAAATTAATCACGTTTGGCTGGTGTTTTCCCTGTGTTAATGAACTCTCCCTCCTCCTTCTCCTCCTTCTCCTCCTTCTCCTCCTTTTCCTCCTTTTCCTCCTTTTCCTCCTTTCCCCCGTCCTCACATTTAGGAGCTCTGAACTCAATGAACCGCAGATTTATTTTTCTCTGAATCTCTTCCGCTTGCGTCCTGTTAAGACCTCTTCCATCGCACGTGTTCGGACCACTTTACTGCCTTCAGGTTCTTGGATATTGATATGTGGGTTTCGTGGGACCCCCTGGAGGCTGTTAGCACTTCCTAAATTTTCCAGAGCTTCTGCATTCCACATGTCCAGAGTGGTTTTGTACCGTAGCTATTAGCCGTGAAGAATTTTGATATGCCCTTTAAAAGTGGCATCTGTTTCTTCACCTTTGCTGACCTAGTGTTTTATGTGCGCCTCATTGTTTAATACTTAACTTTAATTTGCTTCCCTAGTTCACTTTTTTTGGAATCGTTTTTGGTTCTGTATTAATTCTTTGCTTATCTTTGTAAACAGGTTGCAATTGAAGTTCCTCAATCCTACATATCAACAATGATTACCAGAAGTCAAAAGATGCTGCTCCACAGGTGACAATACCCTCTATAAACTCAATTTAATGCATTTTAAAATATGTTTTATACTTATAATTGGTAATAACTTAATTAGCCTTAAGAAAGCATTAAACGTCCTATATCACGTAAAATGGACACTTGTGAGCTTTAAGCCATATTATAATGTTGTTACCTCATCAAAAGCATACCAGGAGTTGTGTTTTGTTTCATTCGCACGTTTGAGTAATCCTTTATTATTAGTTTGCCTGCATCTCCTTCCTCCTTGTGATGTCATGAAGCAGTAGCCGAAATATGCAGGGTTTGTGCGTTAAACATGTGTGAATGGAACAAAACACAACTTCAGGTCTGTTTGTGATGAGGAAACAACATTATAACAGAGATAAAAAAATAGCCTAATATGGGACCTTTAAGAAAGCTTTAATTCATAATAAACAAATGCTAAGAATGGCTTACTAACAGTTAGTAACTACTTCTTCTTCTACTACTACTTCTAATACTAATACCCTTATTTAAGTAGTTAATAAACTATTTGAACATTATGAATTCATCCTTTCTTCATACTTTATTAAGGAGAATTAAGGTGTAGTTATTTTAAAGTGTTACCTTTTTATATGTGTGTGTATGTGTGTATATAT
>JACM01010072.1:0-13719 GCA_000787095.1 Periophthalmodon schlosseri
TGCCCTGACCGAGTCATCATTCCTCCGCGATGCTTTCTGCTTATCTTTAACCATTTTAACCTTCATTGGGGCAATGGCGTCCAGAACATTCAAAACACTCGAAGTCTCAGAGTTCAACAAATCATCAGCATTAGAACATGAGGCATTTTTAAAGTGCATCATTTCCATGAACAGTGCACCTGTGTTATCATTTCTGTGTCTCCTTCAAACAACTGCAGAACCAGCTGCTGGTTTGGGAATAACAGACAGGTCAAAGAAGACACAGAAATGATCAGACAGAGCAACATAGACCACATTGAAATCTGAAATATTTTCTCCTTTTGTAATGAGCAGGTCCAGAGTGTGTCCTCTGTTGTGGGTGGGCTCATTGACATGAGTCAGACCAAAGGTTTCAAGAACAGCACTGAGCTCTTTAGTGTTTCTGTCAGACACATTATCCACATGTGCATTAAAACCACCTGACTAAACCATCAAAGTCTGTGCATACGACTGAAAGCATCTCAGTAAAATCATCAGTAAAACTTAGACAGTGCTGGGGAGGTTTGTATATGACTAAGTAGAGTATAGAGGGGGATTGTTTTAGCTCTATTTTAAAGGAAATATACTCAAAAGATGAAAACACCCCCAAATGACAACCTGAGAGTAACTAAATTATCTCTAAAACCTGGATGACTGGTCCAAATGACAAGCTGTGAGTAACTAAATTATCTCTAAAAAACACACACAAACACACCTCCTCCTTTTTTGTTTGCTCATGTTTCAGATTCAAATTTGAAGTTAGGTGGAGTTCCTGTATTTTTGCCAAGCCATGTATCGGTTAAAAACATAAAGTCAAGATTAAAAGATGAAATAAAATCATTAATTAAAAATGATTTGTTACATAAAGATCTGACATTGAGCACAGCAGGTTTCAGATAAGTCTCAGTAGGACTGGATGTTATCTTCATACAGGGACTGAACCAGGCCTAACCCAGGACTAAACCAGGTCCTACCCAAGACTGAAAAAGATCTAGAGCTACTTACCTCTCCATGGAGATGTTGTTTCTTTGCCTGGGTAGAATGGACCACAGTATGGCATTAAACCTTTTTCCATGAAGACAAGGAGGTGACGCTACCAGACTAAGTTACGGGTCAGATCTGTGGAGCAGCGACCCGTGCTCAGAGACGGGGCTACACCAGAGAAGTTACATTGCGCACCATTAAATACAGCATGTGAGAATTTTGTAAGGTTTTAAAGCAGATCTATTACGCAAAATCGACTTTTCAGAGCTTTTAGCCATGTTATAGTCACATTTACCTTCTCAAAGTTGTTTTTGGAGTGATTTGTGCATGTTTGAGCAATCTTTAATCACTTATTTTCAACACACCATATTGCAGATCTCAATCCCCATTTTCACCGCCATCGACATACACCCACTGCTCTCTACTTACTTTGTTCTCCAGTTTTATTTTCTTAATCGATGATACACGTAGGATTCAGCAAACATTGCATCGTCATTTTGGTAGCTACTCAGAAGTCCAGACTTGTTTCTTTTATCAAGTAATTTTAGATGAATTTTACGATTTAAAGTGTCCACATTATGACATAATGATCCACAGATGTCAGAGATTATAACTATGTAACAGACACAAACACAATAAGTTTTCTTTAAGTTGCAGCACCTGAGCAGATATCATGTATAAGATATATGCAAGTTATAACACTGGCTTTATTGCAATGCTGTCATTTTGGATTCAAATGGACATTTTTTCACTTTATAGAAATTTGAGACATAACCAAACTGTTATTCTCATCAACAAATGAGTGACAGTTGATGTCACCTGTGTCTGGGTTTCTTCCAGTCACTCTGGTTTCCCCCATCAACCCAAAACATGGTAAACTCACGGTAAACATTGGTAAACTCTTCCAGATAAGTTAGTCCTGACTCCTGACCAAGACTAGCTCAAGATGTGGAGGCGGGTCCCTGCGGCACTAAAGGATGGGTCAAACGCAAAGAACGATAAACTGTATGTTAATCTTAACCTAGATGGAAGTTATTGCATTGTCTAGAATTCTCCTCGATATGGAGACCGACAGGTGACGCCACCAGGCCAAGTTACAGCTCAGATCCGTCGAGAGGCAAGCAATAAAAACATAGAGAATCAAAGGTACCCTCTATAACTTTTTAGAATTCTCCTCGATATGGAGACCGACAGGTGACGCCACCAGGCCAAGTTACAGCTCAGATCCGTCGAGAGGCAAGCAATAAAAACTCAAGAATCAAAGAATCAAAGGTACCCTCTATAACTTTTCTAGTCTGGGTTCGCCACCAGCCTTTTTCTACAGTATGGCATTAAACTTCACACATGTTTTATTTTTTTACGGATACGTTTAATGTCATATTCAACGTTGGCGGACCCGTCATCAGAAAAGTTACACAGTGCACCTTTATTAAGTTATCCCGTGCATGCGCTTCAGCTCTACCAACGGGCCACGTCAGGACCGCTAATCTAGGCCGTTGTGCTTACACATTGAGACCTAGAATAAGCCCGTGCCATCGTCTAAATGAGCAGTATGTTTGTTTAAGATGAGTCAACATTAGCTGTCAGATATATTAGCTTATCGCACTAGTGTCGCAGTAACGCTGACTTACCAAAATAAAGTAGAGTGGTGTGGGCAGGGCGGACACGTTCTGTTTACTCTGAACCGATTTGCATTTAGATAAGTCTATGTTTAAGCGGTCAGGCTAATGCTGAAACACCTGCGGTCAAGTTTGGATGTTTATATAAAAATATGGCAACTTTTGGGCTTATAACTTTGGAGAGCTACAGACAACTTTCTTGAGCAGTTGAAATTTTACTACATTTCAATAAAGTCGTCTTTATCGCGCTCAACCGTAGCCTGCATGGGTCCATTTTAAAGGTGCACTATGTAACTTTCCTGGAGGAGGAGCCACTTGCTTGTATCCATGGAAATGTTTCACAGTCCCTATATAGTCCCAGTACTTATCTATTGGATTATTTTTTTCAATTTTTATTACTGAAAAAATAAAATACTTGGCCTGGTGTCACCTGCAGTCTCAAGACGATTATCCAATCAGAAAGCAGAATGAGCCTCACATGAGACTTATTTTGGTTGCCAGTTTTAATGCTGAAATCCAGTTGGTTTAAAGGTCCTATATTACACAAAATTGGCTCTTGTGAGCTTTAAACCATGTTATAAAGTTGTTACCTCTTCAAAAACATACCTGGAGTTGTGTTTTGTTTCCTTCCCACATGTTTGAGTGACCCTTTATTATTAGTCTGTCTACATCTCCAAAGATCAAAATGCTCTGTTCCACCTTGTGATGTAGTGATGCAGTAGTTTTCACGTTAACATCCACCTTTTACCTTTAGTTCCATAGAGATTGGCATTCTAGAGATGGAATTATCCAAATGATTCTAGCGAAGGTGTATGGAGTTTAAAAACACAGTGGAGCACTTCCTGTATTACCACATGACATCACAAGGTGGAACAGAGTGTTTTCTGTAAGGAACTGAACATAAATATTTGTGTGTTAAACATGTGTGAATCAAACAAAACACAACTCCAGGTATGTTTGTGATGAGGAAACAACATTATAACATAGATCATGAAACAGCCTAATATGGGCCCTTTAAACCTAAAAGACTCTCTCTGAGCTGAATGGTCACTACCTAAACCCCAGCACCTTCCAATCATGAATCAGTGCTAGTGCAGCCTCTGCAGCTCAGTGAGTGAATTCTGGAGGTTCTTTCACATGAGGCCTGTCCATAAACTGAGAAAGACACAAACTTGTATGTGTCTCTATTTGCAGGTTAGGACACAGGCAGCACAGGCTCAGTGACTGTAGTACTATGGAACAAACAAACCTTCACATAGACAAGAATGTGGCAGACCCCCCACGAGAAAAGTTATATAACGCCCTTTATTCATATATTTTTTCTATATGTCTCCTGTTAAATCTCTGAATTATGCATGTAAGTTCAAAGCAGGCCTAACCTAAAGAATGACTGCAGCATATAAGCAGAGCAGAGCACATTTGCCTCTGTGGTAATTGTTAGCAGCATGACTTTGCAGCACTAGCCCAGCAGGGGGCTAATTACACAAAACTCAATCTGCAGCTTTGGTCCCTGCTTTTCAACTTCTACAACAATGACAACAGTACTAACAGTAGTAAGTAGTGACAATCCATATGTTTAAGCACTTGCAATTTAAAACATACTAGACATATACTTGGTGATGAGCAGAGGTGAGGTTAGAGGAAGACCAAAGAGGCCATGATGTGACAGAAGATGATGCAGACGATACGGTTTATATAGCGCCCTTGAGTGAGTAGGTTGTGGGTTCAAGTCCTGGACCAACAAAACATGTTCCACTGTCACTGTCAAGTTAAATAAGAATGATTGAACCAAGTTAAATAACACATTTTCAAAAACACTCACATCAGGAATGACTGTATATGGCCCGGGCGTTTTGTTGAGTTTGCAAATAAAACAAAAAACTTCATTTGATACTTCATGCGTGCCAAAGAATAAAATGTTTATGCGGGTTAAACTGCCATTAATGAAGTCAGTAGAGCTGCACTAACTGCTCAGCTCGTCTCTATGGGCTTTGTCTGGCTGGGATTTTCCAAAGGGGCCGGGACTATTCATCTTGCACTGTTCACAACATGCATTCATACTGCGAATGGAGTCGCTTCTCCACAGATCTGACCTGTGAGCTGGCCTGTGGCATCACCAGCTCTCAATGGAGGTGTTTTGCCTGGAATGTGCCGTAGTGTGACATTAAATTGATCTATCTGTATGTAAACAAGCAGGTCACACCATAGTCCCATTTCTTCTCGTTGTAATTTTGATGGGTTAACTTTTGTTTTAAGTCCCTGAATTGCAAATTTCATTCACAATAGTAGATACAGTTTGTTGGAGGATTGCGCCCTCTTGCGGACACGCTCCCACACTGCAGCGCCTTTGCAGCTTCGTGTTGAGGAGAAGCCAGTGATCCGTGTGCACCTGCTGCAATAGAAAAGTGCTGACTCTATTAAACCGCAAACGCCTATAGCTTCACTGCAGTATTGAGTGTGCCCATGTGGCTAATCGCTCGCAGCAAGGGTCAGACAAGTGCATTACACTGATGACGGCTCGTTTGGGTGTTAGGTTTAAAAGGATTCTCAATATGTGGTGCATGTGAATTTGTTTAGGAAAAATACAGAACATATGTTAAGTTCAAACGTGCAAATTTACAAGAAAATGCAGTGCAACGAACGAGACCTGTTATAAGGGGCGACAATGGCTCTGCGGTCGAAAGCTCATCCATCAATCTGAAGTCTGAAGGTTCCATTCTCCAATCAGACCAAGCACTGTCGTTATGTCCTTAAGCAAGACACTTCTCCCACCTTCCCTAGCATGAAAGTGTTCTGTGCGCGCGTGTGTAGGTGGCGGTCGGAGTGGCCGGTGGCGCAGATCGGTAGCCACACGTCTGTCAGTCAGGGCAGCTGTGGCTACAACAGCTCAGCACAGCCCAGTGTGGAGTGAATGAATAACGACCGCGGTGTGGGACTCTGTTTATGCCTAGATTTAAGGCAGCGTCCACCTGCAATCTGACTAGAATTGAAGAAGCTGCGAAACGTCTTCACTCCTGCAACGATTTGTCCAGTTGACAGATTTAAACTTCGCCTTTTGCATTATTGTTTATAATCAGTTTACACAGCAGTGGACACAGTTTGCAGTGTCACAAGACGTGCTTCATTTTCAAAGTCATGTTAGTGCTGAAATGTAACATTGATTTTTTTTTTTTTAATGTTTGTCTGCTTTGTTTTTGTAATACATTTCTACACACTGAGTGCCTCGCAGTGTCTGCCCTGTGCTCACTTCGTTCTTCAGTTTTATTTTCTTAATCACTGATACACGTAGGATTCGGCAGTGTCGTGTAGTAATTTTGATACAGATAAAAAAGAATTCGCTACACGCTAGTTACCAGACTTGTTTCTTTTATTAAGTGGCTTTAAATCAATATTGCGATTTAAAATGTTCAAATTAAAACATAATGATCCTCGGGTGTCTTGGATTATAACTATATCGCAGACACAAGTGCAATATGTCTTCTTTAAGTAATCCTTACTTTGTAACAATAAGTACGGGTAAATGATCCAATTTTAGTAACCAATACAGCTCTACATCAAATATATGAGTCACTCCAAAGAAAGGTATATTCATTCATTCTTGTGTAGGCTGGTGCATCGTTTAGCTCCCATCACTGCACACTTTACTCCCTGAAGTGGCCCTCTCTCCACCCCCACAGACAAACCTCGTCCTACCTCAGCTCACTACTAAACACCCACAGCTCCAGCCGCACACTCTGCTCCAGCAGCTCCATTACTCTGGTCGTTCCTAAAGGCCGCACAGCTTTTGTCCGCTGCTCACTTCAGTTCTCTGCAGCAAGCGACTGGGACCTTCAACAGACTTTAAAACTGTGTTTGTTTTTACCTCTGTCGACTTTTAAAAACTCAACCCAGAGTATTTTACAGGATCAGAGCACATGCTTTTATATCTGTAATCTGCAAATGTTTCACTGTCTCATGTTACGATTCACTGTTTCACATTATGACTGATGTGTGAGTGTTTATGAGTTTATCTGTGCTGTATTACGTTGCCTCTTAGTCAAGTCGTCAGTGCAAATGAGAAGGTGTTCTCAGTTGACTTATCTGTTAAAATATTGACTAAATAAGATCACCTGATTAATCTTTACACTACCTATATTTGCAGACAAGACAAAAGGCACTGATCAAAAGCAACTGTTTACTGTCAACTTTGCCTCAACTCCATGTAAACAAATAGAAACTTCTTTTATTTTTTATTATGTTTAGGATAGTTATTGTGCATATGACTGAAAGGTTTTTTTATCCTGCATAATCGTCATAAAATGTTAATTTCATGACGATTAGTTATGTTTTGATTTGTTTTGTACTGTGATTTTAATGTCTTAGGTCGTTTTCACACGTTAGTGGCTCTGTGGACCGACCCCAGTGCGCACTAGATTTAGTTCTGTTTACTTTACTTTTGGGTCGGCCTTGTTCACATACACCGCGCATCATTCGCCCCAAACACGCACCATGAGCCGCGAGAGAGTCCATCAGCTGATCGCCGAACTTATTTCTATGATGGCGCGCGCTCTCGCTTCACTTACACACGGTGGTCTTTTCTGTCACCTGTGGTTAAATACACCATGAGGACTGTACGCGTTGGTGGCGGAGGAGAAACGAAGAGAAACTAGCTTTTTGAATAACACACAGACAGACCCAGGCTCACCTGCGCAAACAAACGTAGAAGGAGATTTTCGCAGATGTTCAGTTGATCCAGGTTCTCTCGAGCTGCTGTTTGACGAAAGTGTCAAACAGAGGCTCGGCAGCGCCCATTCATTAGACATACACGTGATCCGAGCGCTCTTTTGCCCAATTCCAAGCACTTTTACTTGCACCGCGGACTACGTAGGTCGGCCCGAGGTCTGCCGCGTCCACACCGCACTCGGCCCCCTCCAGAGCGCGGGTCTAGCCGCTCCAAGACCGTCTGTTTCAAGCGCTCTAGGAGCAGGCTTTTAATGCGAATCAGAACGCAACAGCGACCTAAAAACGACCTTATTCTGTAAAGTATTTGAATGACTTTGTCTACGAATTGTGTTATACAAATAAACTCGCCTCGCCTGTGCGCTAAAGAAGGGGTTATACAGCATGGGCAAATATTGGGAAACGCTTTCTAGTTCAGACAGTACACAGCGGTTTTATTTTGACCTCAAGAGCTGTTTATACAAGATCCAGAATACACGCTTTCCACTGACACGTGACTGCTCTTGTGACGTCATTATTTCGGCACTTTTGTAACATGACTGTGTAAACTTACAGATCGTATACTTGAAATAAATAGTCCTACATCCTTTCATATTTGTTTGGAGCAGACTACTTTTCAAGACGAATCTGATTACTGATTAAATTCTAAAAGGTTATTCTGCTATAAGTTACTTTGAAATGGAAACACAGCTCAGGAAGCAGCGCATAAAAAGCTGGATTCTTCGCGCTAAATTAGACTTTCTGTGTAACTAGCGTGAAGTGTGTCATTTCGCACAGAGGCAACACGCACGCGCCTCCATAAACTGATATTTGTACTGTTTTGGGTCACAGTTGATCTGTGTCTGACACCAAAAGATGACATCTCCTGCTGCCTGTTAACCTTTATTTACCGTTTTACGTCTGTTCTGTGGATTACACACATTTTAGCAAGGAAAAAGTAAATAAACCTTTGGCTATTAGGGCAAGTAATTTTCAGTTGTAACTATTAGGCCTACTTAAAAATGTAATCTGATTAGGCTACAGTAATCCCGTACTTTGTAACTAGTACTGTATTTTCTTGTTTTGGGCGTCCACTCTTTTGCCCAACTGCTTGTTTTTCTCGTGAGATCTGGCAACCTCCACACACACACGCGCACAGCAAAACCCAAGTGCGCTCCCCCGCTTCAGACAGTTCAGCTTCAGCGACAGCGCGGGCCAGTCCTTCCCCGCGGTGCACAGAGGAAACCCGGCTGTGCCCTTCCTCCAGCCTCGCCTCTCCTCCGGGCTCCTCTCCTCCGGGCTCCGCTCCTCCGGGCTCCGCTCCTCACCGTCCCCGGACTCGACGCCTCGCCTCGGTACGTGGATGTTTCGACCGGTGATCGCGCTGCTGCTGACGGCCGGGCTCTGCTGCGGTCCTCCCGGGAGCGAGGCAGCGCAAAACCGGCCGCTCAACTACCGCCCCATCATCGGTAAGGCGCACCCGGTGTACGCGCGCTGATGTCCGGCCGGAGAGGGGGAGATGGGAAGGGGGGACCGGAGGGGGTACGTGTGGATGGATCATTATATAATTCTTGAGAATGTTCCAGAGATCACGCAGAGATTGGGTTTATATTCCACAAACACAGCACGATTAAATAGAAGACAACGATTCTTTTACGTTTAGCCACTAAGCTTCACTAGTGCGTTTAACTGTTAGCTCCTCTGATTGTTTTTATTTAGCAAGCAATGTGAATTTGCTAATAGCCTAGCATATTTTAGTGTTTCCTTCATCATTTCAAATTAATTTATTTGCTTGTTACAAAATGCACGTTCATAGGCAATTCTCCGGCCCAAGTAGGTTGTATGTATTGAATGCGTGATTGAAACCTACTTAAAGGTGCACTGTGTAACTTTTTCTGGTGGGGGATTTGGGATCAGCTTGTATCCATAGAGATGTTTATTCAGTTGCCTGGAAGGTTCCACAATATGGCATTAAATTGCTCTAGATTGCAACAAAGGTTTTTATATCTTAACATGCATTATTACAGCAGGGCAGTCCCTCCTTTAGGAAAGTTACATAGTGCACCTTTAAAACATCCGTCGGACACTGTTGTTATTACAGCATTATGTTGCATTGATAATATGTAACTTGTCGAGTCCATTGATCTATTTGCATTGCAAAAGTCTTTCATTTGAATTGGGATGATGCAGGTGTTTGAGGGCTGCTCTCATGGTGTGACATGCTTTTATTTGTGTCTCCATTTTTCAGGCACAGCTCTGGGTCCAGGTCTTTGCTCTGTGAAAAACTGACGTCACCCGAACATTACAAATGTTTTCTTATGAATAAAATCTAAACCGTACCTGAATTATACTTCTTAATCATAAGAAAGAGCTCAGCAATTCACAAAAAGACTAATAGTAGTAATTCCAAGTTTGCGGCACTGTGAGACGAGGCTAAAGCTAGCATAAACACGAAACTTTTTTCACTTCTCTACGCTTCTATGCCATGTTTTAACGTCTTTTTAGGTAATGCATTGGGTTTGGCTAACATTTGATGTATTATGCACTGGAAATATATATCTTTTTAAAAAATTTTACAGTGCCGTGACTCGATAAACAGGAAACTGCTGTTGCTAGTGTGCTAGCTTTGTTTTCTGAGGCATATTAGTTGCCATCACTAGAAATATGGCAGTTTTTCACAAGATCAAGTCAGCATTCAGTCAACTTGTTTTCGCCTGAGTCTGCATTCTCTCTTGTCTGATCATCTCGTTTCGTTTTAGCCATACCTTAGCTGGAGCTGTGCCGTACCGTGCTGGTCCCCTCTGGGAGCTAGTACCCTTCAGGGTCCACTTCGGACTTCTCAAACGGGGCGCACTTTAGACAGTGGAGGCCGAAGCAAACCAATGGAAATTACCCAAGGCTTTAGTTATCTCAGAGTTTCTGAGATCACCTGAATGCATCAGTAGCTCCTCATTCGCACCTGTTCGGTTGTTTCACCTGTATGTAGACTGAGAAGAGTGGTCCAAAAGGTTTTCTGAAGAAATGAACCAAAAAACGTATAGAGAGAGTAGGAAATACCTGTGGAAGTAAACAGTGAATGATCTAGGGTAGTGATATGAAATTCGTGAATGAGTCGGCTCTTTGAACGGTTCCTTAACTTGAATGTTTGGATCCAGATCTCATTTTTTAAAAGAGCCAAATCTTCTTCTTTGTAATTTGTGTGCATTTTTATACTGATTAACTTTGAACTGACACACAAATCAGCTCAGAAGCAGAGCAGGCGACACGAGTGAGCGCTTTCTGCACAAACAATTGTCATATCATATTTGACACCATAATAACAGTTAGTTTTACAATTATTATTATAGTGGTGCGGTGTTTTATTTAGATTATGCATAATTCCAAAGAGTAAACATACGCCCACTCTCAGTTTGAACCATTTTAAACACATTTAAGGCTTGGTTGTTTCTATCTGTGATTAGTTTGTTGTTAAAATTGGTTTGTGTCATTGGCTTCTGTCATATAATTAAATAGTAGAAGAGCCAGTTTTTTGTACGGCAAGATCCAAAAGATTCGGATCCCATAGAAAAGGCGAAAGTCTCATCAATAATTTAAGGCTGTAGTTGTTGTACAGTTGTAGGGAGTATTATATATGACATAAGGTGAGTTGTACTGCTGTAGGAATTATAGCTACAACTGCTAATATATGAAGATAATGATATATTACACTACTGCTGAACTAAAATACATTAAGCTTAAGAAGTTATTGTTTTTACATAATGGGGGGGAGTTCTATTATATTCCTCCTTTTGGAAAATTATAAAAAAATAAAAAGTTAAAAGTTTAAAAAAAAGAGCGTCCAACACAAACCCCAGAAGAAGTCACTCCTCCCTCATTCATGGTTTGCAGGGAATATGCAAATTAGGCTCATTTGATCTGCAAATCTTGTGGGTGAGCATGTGAGTGACAATTTTATGCTTGGGTTTCAGAGTGATGAAAAACTAGAACCATTGCTATAGTATTTAACAACTAAAGACAAATCTGGCTGCAAGAAAATTGTGACATATATCTTTTGGCGTATCACCCACGGCCTGACAGTGCAATATGTTGGAGTAAGGTAGTTTAGTTCAGCCTCAGGATCAAAATGGAATTCACAATCTTTCACAAAGTTTCAAGCAATAACCACATAAGGGAAAAGAACTACTGTAGGCAACAGTAAGAGCTTTATTTCATTTTACAATGTTACATTATTTTAAGATTTAATCAACAAAATGTCAGTTAGTCATGATTTTCATAGTGGAATCACTGCCCCTATGTCAAATACAATAGTTAACACTTTTTTTTCTCATTTTATACCAACTTTGGGGGATACTTATCATGCAGGATTAGTCAAAAATGCATGGAGACAGTGATCCAGGTATGTTCCATTGTAAAGGAAAAACTCAAATCTGTCAACTGGACATAAAGTTGCTGTGAGTGAGGCTGATCATCCAAGACTCTTCTCTAGTTCTGGTCAGTTTGCTAGTTGCCACTGCCTTATATCTACCAGAAGGAAGGAAGACACTATATACACTGAAACTGATGCTCACAGTTTGCTTTTGTTGACTAAGACTACACACTTATTGAAAATCTTCTATTTGTACGACTAGTCAAATGCAGGTCCCACTAGAGCACACATCTCACTCAGTTGTGGTCTTGAGACCTCAGAGGACTAGTCTTCATCAGTATGTAAATACAGTATTTGTGATACTTATGCCTTTGTGAAAATGTCTGAATAATTTGGCTAATCTCTTTATCAGGATTTCTATTTGCTTCTTTTACATTTGGGAGCATTTATATTAAAACAAAAACAAAAGTAGTGGAGACCATGTGTGTAGACTAAGGCGAGACACTGCAGGTGAATGTGAAAAAAAAATAAAATTCAGAAATGTCAATTTGGAACATTTTCTATATTTTACTTGTAATATTTTCATATAAAAACAAGACATTTTATGTGTATTACGTTTATATAGCACTTTTCCACCTTCAAGTCACTCAAAGCGCTTTACAGCAAGGAACCACTCACCCATTCACACGCACATTCATACATTGCATCGCCAAAAAAAAAGTCGCCACCTGGATTTAACTAAGCAAATAGGTACAAGCCTCCTATTGGATAATTACTGCATGGGCGATTATCCTTCAACTGGCAACACGTTATTTGACCCCAACTGGTGCAATGAGTTGCTTCTTATTTCCTAAACAACCATGTCGAAAGACACATCCTGTGGTTGTGGAAAAGATGTTAGTTTGTTTGAGAAGGAAGATAGGTGAATTTTATAGGCAAGTCACCATTACTTTCAACATAATGAGGATATAGGTTTTGATGCTTCTTCTTTTGTGAGGTTTTGTAGTGATTGGCAAGTTTTGTTCTCAAATATGTCCTAACAACGTCCTGTAAATCATGTGTAGACTTAAAGGTCCTATATTAAGCGAAATTGACTTTTGTGGAGTTTAAGCCATGTTCGAACAGTATCATTTTGTCTTTTTGAATACACTGTATAAACATTTTAAAGGGCCCATATTATGCTGTTTTCTGATCTATGTTATAATGTTGTTACCTGGAGTTGTGTTTTGTTTCATTCACAAGTATGAATAAACCTTTATAATTAGTCTGTCTACATCACCAAAGCTCAGAATGCTTTGTTCCACCTTGTGATGTCATGTAGTGGTAGTTTTCACGACTATCTTTACCTTTAGTTAAATAGATACTGGCAATTCCAGGGCTGAAATTATCCAAATGATCCTAGTGAAGGTGTATGGAATGTGTGGAACATTTTCTGTATTTTTACATGACATCACAATGTGGAACAGAGTGTTTTCCTTTTGAGAGAAGAACTCTAAATATGCAGGATTTGTGTGTTAAACATGTGTGAATGAAATAAAACACAGCTCCAGGTATGTTTTTGACAAGGAAACAACATTATAACATAGATCAGAAAATAGCGTAATATGGCCCTTTAACTGTAGAATATAGGTTTAATCTCAAAAACATCCATCTTAACAAAGTTTTCAAAAAGTAGTACTAATTTTTGCTTGATTCGTGTGCACAAAAACAACATGCAAATATTCCTGACCTCTGGACTGGGCACGTTACCACATGCAAAAGACAAGACCACTTTACAAATACGTTTTTTGAGAATGGAACATAACTTGGTGATGTACTTTGATATTTTTCAGGTATTTTGGCCCAAGAGAACCTTCCAGAAGACCCCTCCCCACAGGGCACCTCCTATATCGCCGCATCCTATGTCAAATATATAGAGAGCGCTGGAGCCAGGGTGGTCCCCATAAGGTACATGTCAATTCATGTCAAGCCATTTCAGTTCAGTTCAATTCAATTAAATGTTTTATTTTATTTTATTATTTATTATTATTTTAT
>KN471796.1:5239-18795 GCA_000787095.1 Periophthalmodon schlosseri
TCGCTTTTCTGTTTATTTACCCGGTGTTTTATGGTCTCCAGAAGTATTTCTGTGCTTGATGTTTGTACCGGAGCTCCTAATTCAGAGCCACCAGGGCAGAGGTCATCTAGCTTTAACGCAGGGAAAGACAACGATGTTATATCCTCCACTCACAGTTGCTGACAAACAAGTTATCAATCCGTGTGTTTGTGTTGCATGCCCATGCGGGTAACTCACTGCAACCGTGGCTGTAGCAGATCCACATGGAGGTGAAACACTGCTAGCTCCGGTTAGCTCTCTGCCGACAGGTCCAGGGTTAACATGCACATCCCCGCACAGCAACAGTATAGCGCACAGCAGAAATGAAACAGCTGATCCTTGCTGCCGCTTATCAAAACGGGAGTTTGTAGTCCCAAGCAAAACTGCACATCCTTGTTTAAGCACTGATGCGTAAACGGCATGTTTGCTCCACGAGTTGATGAGAAGTAGGGTGTGTGTCTGGGTGTAGTTTGACCGGCGGTGACACGTGGCTTGCCAGTCACTCTATGTTGATAGCACATAGATGGCTGTAAACACATACTGTTGCACATTTTTTTGATCATTAATTCTCAAATAAGGCAACTGGGACTCCACATTAAGTCCTCTGTTGTCAGATGACTTTGACAACTGCTCAGAATATAAAAGGAAAGGTGAGCTCACAGCACCTGCCAACCTACAACCTCCACCTGTCGCCATGTTGTATCCTCGATCTCGAGCTCATTGCCTGTTATGCACTGTGTACAATTGCAAGGTAGATTATCCTCTGTGTGAAAGATCATCCAATTCCCTAAGCATAACAATCCTTCAGAGGCAGCAAAGTGCAATGTCACCAAACGAGATCCGAACGGACCCACATCAGGTCATTGCGGAGCTCCACTTTGGCCTCTGCTTGGCTCTGAGACAACAGGAAATTCAACGTCGCTTTAAACAGACAATAGATTATTCATTTCTGAATTTATGAAAGCTTCATCCTTTTGTTAAGAGCACAAAGTCCTCAGTACGTGTCGATGCATTCAGCAACATTTATCCATGGTTTGCTTTAGGCGCAGAGGCTCCTCCATAACCACGAACAACGGGAGCGGGCATACACCTGCTAAACCCATAGCCCCTCTCAGCTCCACTTGGCCTGAACTAAGCGATGTTTAATACTCGTTTGCATAAATGTTCCACGATGATAAATTGCACATTGAATGGACAGTAACATTTTTCTAGGTTTAATTTTTTAAGGAAAAGAACATTTTTTTAACAAAGGATCATGCCAATATTTGAAAATTTGAGTTCAAATGGATTTGTTGCGTTTACAAAACCAATACCAAATAACAAATGCCTCGGCAAATGTATTTTTTAAATTTTTTTAAGAAATATATATAGCAAAAGACGAAGTCTAAATCTGTCAACTGGACAAATTGTTGTAGGAGTGAAGACGTTTCGCTGCAAATCACTATGATTCCATCCTCAGACCCAAAACAAATAGGGGGTCGTTAAAGGTTGAATAGGTCGTTAGGCCGAAACTGGAGACAATAGCTGTTTACAGTTTCAGTGTAGTTAGCCCCTCCCTTTAGGTAGATATAAGGCAGTGTCCACCAGCGATCTGACTAGAACTGAAGAAGCGGCTTGGATGAGCAGCGAAACGTCTTCACTCCTACAACGATTTGTCCAGTTGACAGATTTAGACTTCGTCTTTTGCTATGGATCAGACCTGGATGACTGAGGGACTACACAGACATCTTCTTTTTAAAGAAATGTTGACAAATGTGCTTTCAAATATGCAGACTCAATGTCAAAGTTTGTAGAACTTTGTCGCTGAGAGCGTAGATCTCTAAGCTTAAGCGAGTGGATCAAGATGGCGGCTTCAACCTCGTGGAAAGACTAGGGCACGTAATCATTGACGTCACACTAAGCCCAGTCAAATATTTTGAGTACAAAGACATATTGAACCCTAAATGATTGACCACTGTCACATCAAAACTGGAAATTTGCTCAAATGCCCCAAATGTTTAGAGTTCAATCAACAGTTTCAACGTATTTGGGTAGTCATTGCCTAAATTTTATTACTAAGCTTAACTGCTCGGGTTAACAGTGTATAAGCAGGTGTTCAAAGTGCAGATTTGGACTTTTCATGAGGTTTAAATGCTGTGATGTGTGATGTGCTGAAATGTAGTTTATGTCAGTCCTAAGTTTAGACAAATGGAGAGGAAGGTAATATAAAAATACACCACAGCCTTATTAGATAAGTATTTCATCAATAATGTTGCGGGAAAAAAGGCAGTATGTGTGGATATATGGATTGATTCCACTTTAAATTTGTATTTTTCTTTCATTTTATTCTCGGCAAGTTTCTTGGTTCATGTTCATTTTTCTGCATGATTGACGATTGTGTACAATGTGTTGTGTGATTGGTGGTAATTAAAGTGGACATTGGTGGTTAAGGTTTCAAGGCTATTAAAGGGCTCATATTACACTATATTCTAATCTATGTTATAACATTGTTTCCTCATCCAAAACATACCTGGAGTTTTGTTTTGTTTCATTCACATATGTTTAACACACACAGATCCTGCATATTTCGACTGAGTTCTTCTCTCAAATGGAAAACACCTTGTCATGTCATGTAGTAATACAGGAAGTGCTCCACTGTGTTTTTAACTCCATACACCTTCACTAGAATCATTTGGATAATTTCAGTTCTGGAACTGCCAATCTCTACTGAACAAAAGGTAAAAGGAGCTGTTAACTTGAAAACTACCACTTCATGACATCATCAAGTGGACCAGAGCATTTTTTGAGCTTTGGAGATGTAAACAGTCTAATAATGCAGGATTACTCAATCTTGTGTAAATGAGTCAAAACACAACTCCAGCTGTGCTTTTGATGAAGTAACAGCATTATAACATGACTAAAGGCTCACAGGACTCAATTTAGGGTAATACAGGACCTTTAAGGCTAAGGCAGCCTTTAAGTTCGCCATTAGTATTTTTGCTACAATAGGCTATAGTGTGACCATCTGCATTGCCATGTTTGTTTGGTTCCACAGTGCTGCTCTGTGATTGGCCCAATCTCTGGCCCACTGGTAGCTGGGCCTTATCGCAACAGCAGGAGCCTGCCAAGATGGATTCACTTGAGTTTGTGAAGTCATAAATATCACAAGAATTAATCTTGCTGCACAAGGTTAGGTCAGGACTACCTTAGCTGGAGAATTTCAGCTATTAAGCATGTTTTGGGTTAATGGGGGAAAAGGAGCAACAACCAAAAGTGAATGTCATGTTGAGTCAAAGAGTTGTTGAAACAATGACCTTAATATTGCACCACCCCTCTCCACAGTGACTCTCTCCGTTACAGAAAACACAGGAGCAGTGGAGGCATCTCTCACAGTTAACATTCTGTACCAGCTCCTGCTCTCTTCACCCATGTTCTCATAGACTTGAGCTTAATTTTGAGTGAAAACCCCAAGAAAAAATATTGAAAGATGACTCAGTAGTGGCACCTCAAACATAGATTTATATTGCTGCAATGGGAGCCTGGAAAAATTTCAACATAGATATACAAAACATAAAAAATAGACTGTGTCAGGATATGTAAAAAAATAATTATATTAAACCCAATAGGGAGTCGGCCATATTGAATCAAACCCGGGATTGACAAAATCACACTTAGGCTGTGTCCGAATGTCCACCCTAGTCCCTAAACCCTCATTCACTACACAGCCCCATACTCTTCAGTGGACTCTACAGTGCACTCAGGTGATGTCTGGGTGAAAAAAGTCAACTAAAACTTGATTTATGTCATAAATAATGATCATTTTTGATTGGCGCGCAAATATTTATGGACTAATAATAATCATACAAGTTTTTGTCAAGCTGGATCTCACGTAACCGGATTGGATCATTCATTTTTTTATCCGAGTTGTGGAAATTATCATTCTTTTAAGAGCTTTAGCTAAGGTAAGTGGCTAATGCTAGCAGTTTTACAGCATAACCATTTATTTAAGAGTGTTTCATTTATAATCAGGGATCAACAATGCGATAAACCAGCGCTTCCATCTGCTTTCATACAGTTATGTTGTGTCTAGTTAAAGACCTAAAAGACCATTTTGAATAAAAATATGCATATATTTGGATCAAAAGTTAAAAGAATTTATACAAGTCTCAGGGTGTGGTCATAACGAGGCAGTAAAGCAGCCATTTTGAAAGCATAAAAATCCCTATAACTTTTGCAAACATCATCGGATTCAGATGAACCCAATGTAGCATTTGTGTTGTGATGAACTGACATAATGAGATGTGATTTCAACTTCTATTTCTCTCCAGTGCCCCAGTGGAAAGGGACCGAAAAATGTAGTTTGACTAATGAAAATTGGTCCACACCTCCTCCGTTTTTGCATAGTGGAATGTGGATGGCACAGGTACACCAAGTAAAGAACTGAATGTGTTATACAAAACAACTTTCAAGTCAGTAGCAGGAATATGTCGGGGGAGGTGTCCTCTAGCATAAGGCGTTAGCTAATGCTAACATGTCGTTTTCTGAAAAACTTAACACTTTTGTTGCCACACTGACTTTATCTACACAATTTACCTTGGTATACAACTTATTAAAAGGTTAATAATGCACATCATTATATCACATAAAGGTGGCGTACTGTCTGAATTCGAGTTAGCTGCTCCTTTACTGTATATAAACCAGTTTAACCGTTGCCACAGCAACCCCGGTCCCCTCTAGCCTCGCCCCCTGCTGTCTTCAGTCGCTGTGCACACAAATCTTTTTGTGACAAACTCAGCGCAACGAATATCTCAAAACTCGTGAGAGCGTAATTTTCAGATTTGTACGTGCAAAATTACAAAGTTATATATATATATATATATATATCTTTGCCACTGTACAAATCCACATTTACATGTTCAAACTTTTTGGAACAATTGTACCTTCATATCAGAGGGCTTCCTGAGAACAGAACAGTAGGCAGAGATAAGAACAACAACAAAATGTTTTTTAGTTCATAGAGAGACAGCAGCTTAAAAAGTACATCAAGTATGTTTCTGAAGCCAATGGTCCACTTGCCTGACAAATCCAGACTGATATCTCTCTGTACGTTTTATACAGAAGGATATCAGTCTGGTCATCACACCCTCCACCGTGACCTCAAGCCAGGTTCAAACACGATTGTGCAATCAGATTTGTTTATTTCATTGACACGTGAAAAGGTCATTGGTCACCCATCATTTACAAACAAAAGCACATTTCTCTGACCTCAGATTAACAAAGTTGAGTGCTTCGCTCTTTGATTCTGCAGAAATCCGTAATGTTTTTCAGTCCCCTGTGATTTTTTTTTTCTTTTTTCCTTGTAAACAGCCATTTGTTTTGATACAGAGGGACCATGTGTTTCCCTGATTGGCTAATCCACCTGTCAATCACATCCTTCTGGGAGATACACCGGTGACCAGATTCACATCTTCGTAATGTATTGAAGAAGTATGTACTCTGGATCCCAAGTAACAATGCCACTTGCTCCCTGCTACTGACTTAAAAGTTGTTCTGACACGCATTGTATAATAATAGAGTATACCATTATATTGCATTTTTGAGAAAAAAAAATAAAATCTACCAAACAAAAAAGTTAAGATAAGCTTTATGATTCACCAGGTGTACTTGGTTTCTTATGCTCAGCACTCTTCTGGTTGAGTTCTTAGCTAATGACCCATAGCCTCCTCTGTGAGTCTTCCTGAGCCTGCTTGTCTCTGGTGCTTAGAACAGATCTGATGTGTCATGTCCTTACTGTCTTCTCCTACAAAAGTACTCACCATATAGCTATGTACTTTTTAGCACTTAGTTGTAGTTATGAAATACAAGAAATGTGCTGTACTATAGTTTGTGTATTTGTAAGGTTTTTTTTTTCAATTGCTTTGACACTAAAGTCAGTCATTTCAGCACAAATTCTTGCCACTCCAAGTGCAAACACTCATGTTGGCACAACCTTATATCCATTTTCAAGCCTTAACTCTAATATCAAAACTACAAAACACTTTTTGCAGTACAATACAGTGATCAACTATTTAAACACAGAGTTGTAAAACCCTCTCTGCACGTACTATATAGTCTGTGTACCTAAATATTGCAGTTTTATCACTGTCCATAGACCAAAGATACAAAGGACAAAACAAAATACACAGGCACAATATGCATAGATTTTATGGACAGGCATAGAAGCACTAGAAATTATAATGTAAAAGATTTCTATAGTAAAAACCTGTGTGAACCAGGTTTTCATTCAGGGACTTTGAGGTCCAAGTCTGACACAGTTCAAATAGAGAGCTAAAAAGCACACGTTTGTAAATTGTGCTTTTTGATTCCTAAATGATTGCGTAATATTTAACACATATTTACAGCTTTTACCTCACTTTCAAACCATTAGAAACAGTGTGATACTGGTCCTACAGTTCTCTGATTCCATATTTTACATTTTGTTCACAAAAGTTTACTTTTTCAAACATTCTGAATTGTTTTGTGTCTTGTGTCAATAGTGTGAAAAAGATTTTCCAGATTTATGAAAAGTTTTACAAAATGTGGAAAAGCAATTGGAAAAAAAAGTAAAAAACAAATCCTGTTGCTAAACTTGCTGGTTCATTCCTTCCTCACCATTTACAGATGAAATATTGTATCTTATTGAGATACAATATTAAGATATTGATCTTATTCCGCCTCGCCCACTTTTACCTCTAATGCTTTTGTTTAAGTGAGAATCTCATTCATTTCATTGGAGAATTTGAGTTTTGACACTAAAATCTGATATAAAGTAGACTGATTTTTGTAAAATGTTCAATGTCCATGTGCACCAATAAGTCAACCCTTTACCAATTATCTGGGAAGCTTTCAAACGGCTGTGTCATGTGTATAGAACTTATTTGCTGTCAGGATCAGCAGCCAACATAATTAGAAATCCAGACTAAAGAAAAAGTTATGTTCTTTAATAAACGTGGCAAGGGCTGTAGACTCAGAAATGCAACTTGTACAGATGCTCAAGTCTTATAAATAACCAAAATGCAGTTAGTGCTATAAGAAATACATGCTTTAAAACCAAAACGAATTTTCAGAGCTTTTAAACATGTTATAGTTGTTTTGCCTCACCATTTACTCTCTGAGGTTGTATTTGGAGTGATTCATGCATGTTTGAGCAATCTTTAATCGCTTATTTTGAAGACTCCATTTTACCAATGAACCTCCATTTTCACCTCCACCTGTACACGCCCACTGCTTTGTACTTTATTGTCTAGTTTTATTTTCCTAATCAGTGACACATGCAGAATTCGGACAAATGAAAAAAAAAATACAAGGCTTGCTAGCGTGATGTGCAGCTATCCATCGGAGGTGCCGAAAACTTCAACTTGCTCTTTGTTGTGATGACGCATTGGGCACTGCAGTTATTTTATAACATGGAACTCAGTGGATTTGTTTCTTTTATAAAGTCATTTTAGATGAATATTACGATTTAAAATGTGCAAATTATAACAATGACCCACAGGTGTCATAGATAATAACATAGATATATAACAGACACAAGCACACATTTGTGACTGGCAAATTACTGCTACTACCAGTAAATTTATAATAACCAAAACATTTACTCAAGTAAGATGACTGTTGCACTATTAAATTACTCAAGTAGGATTAAAAGTATGGTGTCTGAAAACTACTCTGAGAATTAAATGTATAAGTATATTTACTTGTACTACTCACTTCTACCAATACCCAATAACTTTCCACCCCCAGCTATCTTTCTGTTACTTCCTAGACAGTTATAAATATGCAACACAATCTTATCCTAACAATACCATGACTGAATAATGATGTCTCTGTGCTTGTGACCACTGGTGGCTGATGCGTTGACGGCTGGATGCTGATTGGATGTGGTTCCTCAGCTTTGGTGTTGTGCATTTTGTTGATATCACCATCCTCCGGCTCGCTATAGATCTGCAAGCATTCAGAGCCATTTATTGCTTCAAATCTTCTCTCTACATTTGGGACAAGAGCTGAGGGCCGCTTCTGAGGCACCAACTTCCATCGCCATGGCAACTTGCCATCTCACAGCTATCAATAGTCCAATGCTAAAGGGTCCTTCTACAGATATTGTTGAGCCAGTGTCTTGCGCTGGACTACCTTAGATTATTGTTGTGTGATGGTGAAGGAAAGCAGAGTGCCTATAGAGAAAACTTACCCAGACATTAATGGTTTTGTTGCTACACTAAAATTTCAAACTAGATTTCGATACTAAGGAATAGACTCGATACTCAATACCATGATGATAATAAAAAACACACTTTATTTAGACTGTAGAATGTGGTCTACACACTCAAGATCATTCTAAAGCTATCCAGCAAAGTTCTTTTGTCCTTTTGATGTGGCATTTTTGGCTGACGAAGAATAATGTCCCTCGTCATCAATGTGTGAGTGGTGAGAAACATAGTTCTTCGTCGGTTTCTTATTTTTCCGCTCAAATGATCACATTTTTCACCCCCTGAACGTCGATAAAAGTCTCACATGGGGGTATAGAATCGACCGGTCTGGCGAAAAATTTCAAAAAATTGGCATCGCGACTATGTCCCATGCCCACCGACTCAACAGCGTCACAAGTTGATCCGTCTGGGAGAGCAGCCTGGCAAAGTTTGCCGTACATGCACAAAAATCGGAACAGTGATAGAGCACTGTAAGGCAAGCTTAAAACTCAATTGAAGCACTGCCCTATGATGGACAGGAAGTTGGCCATATTGGATCGAAAATTTGCCACTTTTTTAGCTGCGTGTTTTCAAAACGCATCTAGTCCTACGTTTCTCAGATTTCACATGCCACATCCACACACATAGGTTTTCAGAAAACATCCACGTTTTCACAAAATTCCACGCGGTTCGCCCGTACCAGGCTGCTGAAAAACGCCTTCATTTCCTGTTTTTTCGATGTCTTCTCACAACCACGTGCATTCACCTACAGAGCTCAAATTCAAATCACATATGCGTGAGCCGGCCATGAATGGAATGCACTATAAAGTCTAATGAAAATTAACACTATAACGCCCCCTACCATAGATGTGAAACGTCAACATTATTGGATTCAGAGCAAATTTGGGAACAAGCAAAAATTTATATTATGGACATGGGTAATTTTTTACGTTTTTACGTTTTACAGGGGCGCAAAGACTCATTGAAAAATGTCTGCCACGCACAGGCATTGATCTACACAGCTCTACTCACGTATGTCAAACTGGCGTGGGAATGTCAATCCAATAATAATGAAGTCATTTTTTGACGGCAAGCTACACAAAAACCGTAATGAATGTCTTCAAAATGCGGATGATTATTGATAATCAACATGTGTAGATGTGGCATATGGAGTTTGAGCTCATTTGGATGAGAAACTTACAAATAAAAATTAACACTATATAGCGCCCCGTACCATAGACGTGAAACGTCAACATTATCGGATTACTACGAAATTTAGGGAATAAATTAGTCACATCACAAGAAGCAAAAATATATATTACGGACATAGGTCATTTCTCATGGTTGGCCACCCGGGGCGCAAAGACTCAAAAAAAATCATTGAAAAATGTCTTACACATGCGCTTGGTTGGCCAAGAGAGCTCAAAATGTTACCACAGGTGCAGAATCCAAACAGGAACACAACTAAGAGAAAAGCACATGGCCACTCCACAAAATAGCATCCCCTACCATAGATGTAAAAGACACAACATTGTCCAATTGGCATGAAACTTGGGGAAATCATTGTAAGCCTCACAACATGCAAAAAAAGTCAATTACACCATAGCTGTATTATGCACGAGGTTGCTGGTTCAATGGGTATAATGCAATGACCACACCGCACTACAGAAATCGGATCAACCCCTAAGGGAGTGGGGACAGGCAAATTTGCGAGTAGGCTGACAGAATTCAACACAGTGATAGAGCTTCGTGAGACAAGCTAAAAAGTGAATGGCTACATGGTGCTATGACGAACAGGAAGTCGGCCATATTGAATTGAAATTCCCACGCCACTCTCATACGTGTATATGTAGCCTATCTACTTCTAGATTTTTCATCCAAATGAGCTCAAACTCTACATGCCACATCTACAGATTTTGATTATCAATAATCATCCACGTTTTGGAGATATTCATTTTGGTTTTTGTGTAGCTCGCCGTCAAAACATGACTTCATTAGTATTGGACTGACATTCCCACGCCACTTTGACATACATGTATATGAAACGTATCTCGTCCTAGGTTTTTCATCCCATGAGCTCAAATGCCACATCGGCAGATGTTGATTATCAATAATCATTCACGTTTTGGAGATATTCATTACGGTTGTTGTGTAGCACACCGTCGATATATGACTTCATTTCCTGTTTCTTTGATACCTCCTGATGCTTTAGCCTATAGAGCTGAATTGAATAGAGCAGAGTAATGAGGACATGGTAGCCTCTATAGTGCCCCTATTGTACACATAAAACATCCAACATTATCAGAGTAGCACAAAACTTGGATGATACATTCCATACCTCAGAAGATGCAAAAAAGTCAATTACACCATAGCTGTATTATGGACGAGGTAGCCGGTTCAAAGCAGCTATAATGCGATGGCCGTACCGCGCTATAGAAGCGGTGTGAAGGGGGACAGATAGCGGCCGGGCGGTGGCCGAGCGAGGAGAATTCGACGGGGAGCAGTCGCTAGCCCCCAGCGGTCGTGTGGAGGGGACGGGCACGACGGGGTGAGGGCCATCATTGCCGCTTGCGGCTTTAATTAATATTGATACTTGTTCAAATGAGTATGTATAACAGTATAAATACTGTTTTGTTGCTTTGACGTTATGCAAGATTTCCAACAAGAGCAAAATTTTTATAGCTAAAATACCATCTGATTATTCTTATTGAGATCATAAAAAATAGATATTCATCTTTGTCAATCATTACATTTTAATTGTGATTTAGATTCAGTCATTTCTTATCGTCAAAGATCAGCTTGGGTCTTTTTAATAGAGATGTCTACAGCCAATACTTTGTCATTAAAAGCATGTGGTTTGGAAAGAGTTCAGACTTTGGATTATTGTTTATGTTTAGGAAATTAATATTGACAGCTGTTTGTATTTGTTATTAAGGCAAAACAAAATAGAATAAAAAAATATGATTCTTCTATTTATTTAGCGATGGGATTTTTTTTTTTTTGTGATATCTATATTCGTTACCAATATTTTTTGCCGCTGCCCCATTCTCTATGTCCCCATGAGTCAGTTCCCAGTTTTTCCTCAGTGCACAGATTTGTCTCTGTGTTTACACAAACATGTAACAGATTATTTTATATCCCAGATAAATACACTTTGTTATTGTTTTTACAAAAGTGAAAAGTTAATTTGTGATCTTTACTTCAATTTGTGGGCTTTGCTATAGATAAAAAAAAACAAAAAAAACAAACTGGCAACAGCAGCAGGTCAGATATTGGATATCTGTATCAGCTCAAAAAAACCACTTCGGCCCATCCCTACTTTTTTGGTTCATCTTTACACGATACACCACTGCCATACAAACTGCATACATTGTTCTAAAACATGTCGCCTTTACCCTCTCTGCATAGCTTCCATACTTGCTCTCTGACGTCATGTCTGCCTCTCCACAGTGGATCAGGTCTCCCTCTGTGAGCTCATAAATACGCGTTTGTTCTAACGGTTACTGTGTCACTGTAGCTACATGCCCCAGTGGAGGTGTGCTTACTGTAGATGGGGCTGAGCCTTGAGGCAGCCCAGCACAGAGCACCTTTTCTGGGGGAGGGAGAGAGAGAAGGGAAGCGACAAGAAGAATTGTGTGCATTAGAATCCAGAGACTAGTTAGTAAATGGGTATTGTTTTTAGCCTTATATGAACTGCTCTCAGTCCATGCTGAGATGTATCTATTTTTCTAGGCTTGAAATTTGTTTATGTAGTAAAGTTGGAAGTATTCACTGTTTCAATTATTAGCGTATTTCATAAACAGTGCGTGCATTTATAAAAACTGTAGTAAAATGCATTTATTTCTTCAATGTTGAACTATAGCTTTGTTTCCATTGGTTCACTTTGGAGTGGGTCAGTAAGTGTCTCCACTGTCTAAAGTGAACCATACCACCCCATTTGCGGGATACCAGCTCCCAGACAGGTCTGGCTTGCTTTGGCTTGGATTGCTTTAACTAAGGAGGAGCTAATAAGTAGAGCGTGATGGTTGGACAAAAAACACTGACCTGATCTTGTGATAAACCACCGTATTTCCAGTGATGTTACTTACATGTTCAGGCGACATGCTTTGCAAAAAAAGGTGGCACATTAGCAATAGCTGTTTCCTGTTTATCGATGCACGCAACTTGCGTCAAGATTAAAAATATAATATGTCCAGTGCATCTAACTGGAGCCATACCCAGTACATTACATAAAGTGATGTTAAAATGCAACATAGAGGTGCAGAGAAGTGAAATGAATGCAGAAAAAGCTGACAATAAAACATAAGTAGTTGTGTGTTTACACTAGTTGAGCCATGATTCACAGTGCTACAAACTTGGAATTACTAAACGTCTTTTTGTGAATTGCTGAGCTCGGCCTTATGATTAAAAAGTACGTTAAATTAAATTCAGGTACGATTTAGATTTCTAGTGAAGGGCCCACAACCTGCTTGTCTCTATGATAACATTATGGCTTGTTTGGAATATTCCACAGTATGGCATTGCACTTTCACTTATCTTACATTTATTAAATTACACATTGTTATTGCTATAAAAAATAGCTTGACAGCTTGCCATTGAATTCTTATTACAAGCTGGATTGCCTCTCCACAGACCTAATCTGTAACCTAGTGGCATCAGCTTTTTGTCTCTTTTTACATTATCGGCTCAGCATTGTGCTCCTTGCATCCCTGTGATTTTCAACCCTACAACATTAAGCCCCCAGTAAGGTGTTAAGATGCCGTAGGCTGTAAGGGAGTGCCCAGGAAAGGGTTAAGTAAAAAAAAAACAGCAGGAGGGTTTGTGTGCAATGGAATCCACAGACTGGAATCCACAGACTAATTGCATTGAGGCAGGTCCAGGCTGGCACCAGGCTCTCCATAACCCCCGGACCTCCTGTCAGCCCAGCCGTCAGCCTGATCGCTTCCTCTCTGCTCACTGCTATCAAAGTCACATCGCTGACTCCTTCACAGTTATAACAAACTCAGCCATGCCCCCCCCCCCAGTATTGTTTTGCACCAGATCCACAGATATACCCCCATAGAGACTGTTCAGGAAGTGGAGAGAGAGCAATTACAGATAAATGTCAGATGCCCTTAAAGGTGCAAGGTCTAACTTTTCTATTGGAGGGTTTGTTACCTGCTTGTCTTTATGGAAATTGTTTGCTTTGCCTGGAATCTTCTACAGTATGGCTTTAAAATTGATAATGTTGGATTTATTGCATTATGGTCTTTTTTCAATTGCCCAAATATACATGTTACTGTAAGCAGGTTTGCCTCTCCACAGACTTGTAACTTGGCTTGATGGCATCACCTG
>JACM01042423.1:0-16453 GCA_000787095.1 Periophthalmodon schlosseri
CTTAAGTTCACAAAATCACATTAAGCTAAACTTCCTGGCTCAAAACCCAACAAAGTTACACAAGTTATTATTTCTTTATATTACAAAGAAAGTCATATTATTTATATAGTCTCTCGTTCTGTGTTTTGTACTTGAAATTAGAGTGTGAAAATGATGGTACATAATGCATATACTGTTGAGTGGAGCTTGGTTAAAGTGATGGTAATGTAATAGGGCTTCTCATGCAGCGTTACCAGCCCATAGTCACTAAATTGTGCTCATTAAAATGACAAACCCAAACACACGGTTACTCAGGCGTGATCTTCAGCTGTGTATGGCATCTGGCCCTGGTGCCCCGCCGCCCCCTATCTCCCTGGAGGGCCCCGCACACTCACATATGCGCGCACAGTAACCCCAATCAAATCCAAAAACAATCAGCATTGCTTTCATTTCCAATTTAGTCACCTGCCACAGCCTCCTATTAGTGCCCGCTATGATACAAGTATTTATAAATGAAATCGCCGCTTTGGGTCCGAAGGCGCTTTTCCTTCCTCCCTCCCTCCATCCCTCTCTCCCTCCCTCCGCTGCTGGGCCTTCTCCAGTCTATCCGTCAGCGCTCCTCCATCCTGATTATCTAGAGACGCCAATTTCAAAGAGACATCTTAATAGTGATGTCAACGTATTAATTAGAAGTGTTAATGAGCTAAAAGCAACCCAAATTAAATTAATGCAGCAATAGACAGAGAGCGAAATTAGCTTCAATTTCTGTAAATGATTCTGAAGTGTGTGCAACATATCAGGGCTGTCTGAACATTCCCATCCCCCAAAGCTAATCAAGAGCTACATTGCAATTAGCTGCTTAATTAAAGCAACACTCTGCTAGGAAAATCCGGCGCAATTAAGTAATGGCTGTTATAGCATGGAGGCAGACCGTATTTTTCTTGCAGAGAGAAAAAGCGAGAGAGAGAGAAAGAAAGAAAGCGCAAGACAAAAAAAAGCAAACAACATATTCTGTCCCTAATGGCCTGCTGGGGATTGAGCCAGTCAAGACGTGCCAAGATGGAGGGCTCCTATCTCACGCTTCAATGGGGGCTCCAGCTGGAAACCTTGTGAATCAATGACAGAGGAGCATGGAGCCGCGGTGCCCAGGGTTAGCAAGACATCTGAACTGGCACTGACGGGGGTGATGTGTGCCCAAATAGAGCGGTTTTCTTTTAGCGGCTTCATGGCTTCCAGTTGGACAGAGCAACTCCAGACTATTGACACTAAGCACATATTTCAGCCGTGGAATTGTTGCTAAACCTCGGTGTCCTCCTGGCTCTGTTGGAATGACCACAATAAAGTCGGGGTAAACAAGGGAGAAGCCAGCGCCGAGTGGATGGAGTGACGCTGTGTTAGCGTAGCGGCGTTAGCATGGCAACGTTTTAGCATCAATATCAGGGTGACCAGACGTCCCTATTTACCCGGGACAGTCGCAGTTTTGAGCCATGTGTGCCCTGTCCCAGTAGATTTATCCAAAAACATTGATTTGTCCCAGTTTTATATAAGAAATGTCCCAGGTGTCCCTATTTTTGACCAATTTGATACCCGCCAACACTAAAAATGGGCAATATATTGTCATTTTTAAGCTAAAATACAGAAAACTGAGCTTCTAAATGTGCATAAGGCAAAAAAAAAAAAAAGAAAAAAAAAAAGATTATATATTGACCCACAAGTGAGTCAAGAATGGACAATGTTACTCACTCTTTTCATAGTTTTATTTAGCTTATACCAAACATCCCAACCTGGGTATGTCCCACTTTTTAATTTTGAAAATCTAGTCACCCTAATCAATATACAATAATATAATCATTTTCTTTATGTCGATATTTCAGTTGAGATGGTCGCGGTTTGCATATTGATTTGACAGCAATGATTCTCAAATTTTTTGCACCAACTACCACCCAATAAAAATGTCTCTTTACTTGGACTACTCCAGGTCTGAAATTGGACTGCCCCATTGCAAGAACTTACCAAGAGGAGGACAAAAATATGGACAAAATTCTTTCTATTTGACTGTAAATTAGAACTAGGTAAATATAAGCAAATTAAGCTAATATTAGAACTGTAGACCCTGTGTGCCGCCAGTGGTAGCCTGCTGACCACAGTTTGAGAACCACTTGCATAGAGGTCAACTCAGATGCTACAGAAACAATTTATCCATTGACCTTTGACTTTAAAACATACAAACAAATGATATGAAACGTACCTAAAGGCAACCTCCCATAACAGTGCAATGTCATGTGAGGACCACGAGAAAACGTGGAAAAACGTTATTGCTTTGAATGTTGCACAGTATGGCATTAACTGCCACCAGGCCAAGTGACCGGTCAGGTTTGTGGAGAGGCACTGTTGACAGTAAGAATGCACATTTTTATGATGTTGTAGCGCTCTGGTGAAAGAAACACATCAAAACAAGAGCAAAACAGCAGCAGTCTCAACTCACTAGAGCCAGTCTCCAAAACAGACCAGTAACTGACCAATAGAACCTTGTCGGCACAGCAACAAAGTGTCACGTACAAAAGCAGTTACATTAACAACGACACATGAACAGCTACAAGAACAACAATAGGTGTCAACTCCGAACTAAACACAAAATATCAGATCATTACAGTGTTTTTCAACTATAAAAACACACATAATTAAATAAATGCGAGATAGATGAGTTTAATGCAACACTGTGGAACATTTCAGTCAAAGCAACAACATCTCCAAGTAGACAAGAAGGTACTGCACCCCCCACCAGAAAAGCTGACCTGTGCTCTTGAGTCTGAGAAACTGAACGATTCATTAAAACAGCTAATTTAAAATCTTTCACTTTTCTTGTTTTTATTTAACAAAAAGCATGTAAAATAACTCTTTAAGTGGCTGTTAGCTTTAGCATGTATTAAATTGTAGCCCTATTAGCATATGGGTCAATGTAAATATTATTTCTACAAAATGAAGGTCTAATTAGCACAGCGAGAGCCAAACGATGGCCTGAATGATCATTTCCATAATGTGAAAGAGTTAAGATTTAATTTTTCCGGATCTTGTGTGAAGAGGTCAGGAGGTCGTTTGAATTTACCTTCTAATGATGAGTTGCAAATTACTTTTCAGGGGCTGATGGAGGAGATGGGAGACGTGAATTTGCCAGAGGCTCAGAACCTCCTCAAGTTTTATTAGTGCCTTTTTAAGATTCAAATACAGCAGTAAAATGTACAGGTAGGGTTATTTGATTTTTTTTTTTATCCCTCACCAGTTCAATTCTTGTACTTGATTTAAAAACATGAAAAACAGAACAAGTTCATTTGAAACGGTTTGCAGCGGTTGCAGAGTTAATCCCCATTTTCCTAACACATTTCTAGAATCCTAATTATTTACTGAGTTTATATAAGCACGATTCCCAATTTTTACAAGCCAGAGTGGAGCAGCAACAATAAGCATGCTAACAGCGCACCAGTGTTACTTCTTGGTTTACTGACAATAACATGGGTTTATAATTATGAAGACAGCACACATCCGCCTCATTTTGACCCTAAATGTTGCTTTTACTATATATATGTATGGGGCAAAACAAATTTTACTTTAGTAGTTGAAGAAAATTGGCACTGTCCCTTTAAGACTGTTTTTCTTAAAGGTCCTATATTACGCAAAATTGACTCTGATGAGCTTTAAGCCATGTTAGAATGTTGTTACCTCCTCAAAAACATACCTGGAGTTGTGTTTTGTTTCATTCACACATGTTTGAGTGACCCTTTATTATTAGTCCGTCTACATTTCCAAAGCTCAAAATGCTCTGTTCCACCTCGTGATGTCATTAAGCGGTAGTTTTCAAGTTAATGGCTACCTTTTACATTAAGTTTAGTAGAGATTGGCAATTCCAGGGCTGAAATTGTCCAAATGGTTCTAGCCATGGTGTATGGCATTCAAAAACACACTGTATTACCACATGACATCACAAGGTGGAACAGAGTGTTTTCAGTTTGAGAGAAGAACTCAGTCTAAATATGTTAGCTTTGTGTGTTAAACGTGTGAATGAAACAAAACACAACTCCAGGTCTGTTTGTGATGAAGAAACAACATTATAACATAGGAAAAAGTGTAAAATGGGCCCTTTAAAGGAGATAACGCTAACTCTAACAGTTACTTTATAAAATGTGTTTTGTTATTTAACTAAATATCTGTTTACCTAGCGCCCCCTTGCATACCCGTTTCCTGTTTTTCGCGGTGCAGCTGATGGCTTGGCGAGCTGTGATTACCGGCAGCGAGGAGGCGGAGTCTGGGGAGCGTGGTGTGATGGTCCCTCTTCAGCAGGTGTGCACGCAGACAGGTAACCAGGCACTGCTCCTCCTCTGAGAGCCCGGGACCCGAGCGCTTCCCTGGGCCGCCTCCTCCGATGGGACCGGTGTCATTCACGAGCGCCATCTGCCTCCTCGGCGCTCACACTAACAGCATTTATCTGAGGGTCAAACCTACTCGCACCTGCCGCGCTCAACAAAAGGTACGCCTCACAGCTCTTAGTCACATCATTTAGGGCGCTTTGTTTTTCGATGGGGAAAGGTGGACTTGTGAACGCAACAAGGGACGTGTTTGAGTTACACATGCAGATTATTATCAGATTACAGCAATTTGTTTTTTATTGTAAAATCCACATTGTTACCAAACTTTCATTATAACGCAATGAGGTGATTGAATACCAGACTAACAGCTCACTACAGGTTCGATAGGTTTGGGTTTGGTCATAGCACACAGGCAAGACAAGTAGTTTCCAATACTTTTTTGTCTTGAGAAACTAACCTAAACCTGACCTTAACCCTAACTCTAACCTAACCCTAAACCTAGCCCTACCCTAACCCTAGCCCTAATTTACTCTATCCTAACCCTAATTTACCCTAATTTAAGACTAACCTAACTCTAACCTAACACTAGCCCTAACCTAACCCTAACTCTAACCTAATACTAATCCTAACTCCAACTCTAAACTAACTTTAACCTAACCCTAATCCTAACCCCAACTCTAAACTAACTCTAACCTAACCCTAATTCTAAACTAACTCTAACCTAATCCTAATCCTAACCTCAACTCTAAACTAACTCTAACCTAACACAAATCCTAACCCCAACTCTAATCTAACTCTAACCTAACCCTAATCCTAACCCCAACTCTAAACTAATTCTAACCGAACCCTAATTCTAAACCTAACTCTAAATTAACTCTAATCTAACACTAATCCTAACCCCAACTCTAAACTAACTTTAACCTAACCCTAATCCTAACCCCAACTCTAAACTAATTCTAACCGAACCCTAATTCTAAACCTAACTCTAAACTAACTCTAACCTAATCCTAACCCCAACTCTAAACTAACTCTAACCTAACACCAATCCTAACCCTAACTCTAATCTAACTCTAACCTAACCCCGACTCTAAACTAACTCTAACCTAACACTAGACCTAACCTAACCTACCTAACCTAACCCTGACCCTAATCTTACCCTAACCCTAATCCTAGCTCTAACCTAACCATAATCCTAATTTAACTCTAACCTAACACTAATCCTAACTCTAACCCTAACCTAACCCTTAAGTCCTTTTTAGTACAGGTTTATTAATTTATATTTTGTCGTTATAATTCCATCCAGAGTCATCCTTCAAAAACATCCTTAAATATATAACATTTTGAAAGAAAATATTATATACAAAACACAAAATGAATCACACCTTTGAATGTGTATAGATGGAAAGAAGCAATCATTTCCTTAAATCTGAAAACACCTAACTGCTTGTGGAGATCTGGGTAGGAAACACTGGGCTAAACTTTATGCCGGCCTGAACTTTATGAGATCGAATCCCGGTTCTGTCAGTTTGGCCCCGTTTCAGCCTGCTTTTATTGTCAAGCCCAAAAGAGCAAAACATATAGGTAAAAAAAGAGAGGAATAAGAACTATCAGCTGTTTTCCTAACCATATCAATGACTCCTATGCCATCATCTGTTACAGCAGTTCAACAGTAATATACACTGGTGAGAACTATTGAAAAACATGGTAAGGTAACAAGATAATATGATTTAAACCTATAAAATAACTACAAGGATCAAAGTAGGTGTTACCGGTGCAATAATAAAGAGATCTAATTATGGGACCTGTTAAATATTAATTAAAATGTGAAGTCGGAAGATTTAATTTTCAGACTCTTTGGTTACAAACTCTGCCATTCACAGGCTCCATATGGCTCCAACAGTTTTCACAGCGGGTTAAACAGCGTCTGCCACACCCGCCGCACTAAACAAAAGCTGCGTCTTCACAGCGTTCCCTCCCTGACTTCTCCTTCATTGTGGTAAACATATAAGAGCGGCCATGGATAGGCCCCCAGAGCTGTAGGAACCTTCCTCTCAGAGCAGAGGGGAAAAGACACCTGAAGTATTTGACGCTAAATTAGCTTTTCAAAGACAATAATTAGACTGCTCCCCCTAAAGGTAAATTACCTGCTAACCAACTGAACTGTGTTTCTAATTATAGGATCTTGGCCCGGAGCCATTGTCAGGGATCCTCGCTCCTACCAAGAAGATGTAAAACACGGTTAGGAGAAAAAAAGCATCTTGTTGAAGCGATAACGCCGCAGAACAAAGAGGGGTAACATGGAACGTGCTTGGGTTTGTCGCGAGCACAAAAACAGCTCTGCAGCAGTCACCTTTATAGGAGCATTTCAACATTGCATGGAAGCTGTGAAGACACGGCAGACGTGAGAGACAGAGAGAAGACTATATGCTTATTCCTAACTGCCTCTGTCAAAATATCACGTTAGAACTTACATGGAGGAGTTGAGGTCCACAAAAAATGATTAGAACATATCACAAGCACTCATTTTATTAAAGACTTGTGCCAAATTGTTGATTTTATGAACAGACAAATTCATAAATCTACTCTTCTATGCCTATACAAATAAATGGATAAATGTATTAAGTCATATTTTTCCCATGTTGTATCCAACTTTTAGATTTTGAGTTAATCTACACATATTTAGCCCTAGTAAAGAACAAAGAAAGAGAATTCACAATGAACAAAAGTTTATTAACTAAGACTGTAACCCTAACAGTGGTGGAAGGTAACAAAGTAACAGTAGTAAAGTACTATACTTAAGTAAAGTACAGGCGCCTAAAATGTACTTGGAGGTGGATACTTTTTACTTTTGCTTCACTACATTTGAGAGCAGGTATTTGTAGTTTCTACTCCACTACATTTTTAAACTGGACTGAAAAGTAAAAGTGTTTTTTATTATTGTTTGAGACCTGCTGAAAAGGCTGAGGGATTATTTTTAGTGCATTCATAGTTTGAGCAAACTAAAATAAATTAAAAAAAAAACAGTGAGAGAAAATGACCAATTCAATTGTTTCTGTTGAACAAAATTCAGCACAAATCTTTATCAAGAACTGTTCATCTGAAGCTTTGTTAGATCTGAAAATTTTCACGAAATACTTTTACTTTTTACTCTTTAAGTAATTTTTAAACAGGTATTTTAACACTTTTACTTAAGTATATTTTTTTGCTCCAGTATCTGTACATTTACTTAAGTAACAAAATGGAGTACTTCTTCCACCACTGAACTGTAACTCCTTAATGAAGTAGTTACTACGCCTGAATCATTCTTAAGAATATGAATAAACTATTTGTTATCTATGAATTAAGTCTTTGTTCATGCTTTATTAAGGATAATTAAGGTGTAGTTATTATAAATTGAAATAACTGATAACTATTTGAGTGGGAAAAACTCATTACAACAGTTTGAGTTGATAATTCAATTCTTCTGAGTGTATTTCCTGCTGTAATATTAATAATAACAGTATCATTTCATTTGGTTACAGTGGAAAAATCCGGCTCTTGCCCAGGACAAATGTGAACTCGTGATGACTCAGTGACTGCACTACTGCTGTGTTTCAGACGACACCACAACATTCCACAGGCCAATCACATTTAATGCAGATGAAGCTAAAATGAATATTGTTAAAATGCAGATTCTTGTTGTAATACAGTGAGTTCTTGGGTCCGGTCACTAATAGAGATGATCAGGCTCAACATTTGTGTATTTACCTTTTGGATATTTCATGGCAAAGTACAATGTAATCAATAGGAAAAACTGTCTCCTGCCCCCATCTGGGAGAATGACATCATCACATTATAGAATCTGAAAACTAACAACCGCGTAATCAATAGAAAAACTGTCTCCTGCCCCCATCTGGGAGAATGACATCATCACATTATAGAATCTGAAAACTAACAACCGCTCTAACTTTATGATAATTCAGGACGGGAGATAGCGGATTTTGCTCTGGATTTTGACAAAGGTGTCTGAAAAACTCCGGGTGACAAGTGAGTACATTATCTGCGTTTTGCATATTTAGCTGCAGAAGTCATCACTCGCTAAATTGATTTGTAAGGCTCACAGTGGGGGAGGTGGCGGGGATATTGAATATTTACACTGGGCAGGTAATAAAATGAGTTGGGGCGCTCGGCTTGGCCCGTAGGTCCAGCTAATTTCTGTCGCCCACAAGGAGGCAGTGTGGCGGCGACGCATCTGAATTCCACAGCCGTGTCTGACAGCCCCGCGCTAATTAATATGTAAATTTGACATTGTTTGTTTCCCAGCATGTCAAACTTTGATGTGAGGAGAGGCTTCCAGGTTAACTGAGATCCATAGCGCAGATTGAAGGCTCGAGACCAGCTTAACGTGTATATATATATCACGCAACAACCCCGGTATACTTTATTTAAGCACATTGACATTACAGTAGTACCGGGAGACAGCCTAATGGTATTTTATTAAGTCACAGTAATTGAGGATCCCATCAAAATATGTAATTAAACACTTAAGCGTAATTATCCAGCACAGTAGGAAGCCCCTATGAATTAATTAAAAAACGTCAATACATCAATTATTTGAATTCCTTTGTCCCTTTTCAACTTGTAATAATTAACATTTTAATTGCCTTAATTCGTGATGAGTATTGAAATTCACACTTTGCACAATTGCACGCACGGATACAAGCTCTCCCTCTCTCCCTCTCTCCCTCTCTCGGAATAATGATGAATGCTGGTCACATGAGCCCATTTCCGACACAAGCTGGGCACAAGGACCAAAAATGATATATAGTATTTTCCAAAATGATGACTGTATTACATTTTTCCCATGAAGATTATTTACAATATGTTTAATAGTGACAGATGGTACATTTCCAACATTTAAATGCTTAACAACCGTTGGGGATTGAACCAACAACCTTCAGTTGAAAGCGGGAATGTCTCTACCAGCTGAGCCACCGTTTGAGTTCAGATTATAATGTGTATTTTAACAGTAGTTAGTGGTCCAGATTTTGAAGGACCTGATCCATGCATGTTACGATCTCAAATTGTTTTTGTTACATCACTGTTCACTACATGGAGTTGCTGTCTGCTTACAACAAAGTTCATTTAGGAGTTAGAATATTTATTTCATTTGATCCCCCTCACTAAAATTATTATACATAAATATCAGTCAGTCATATTGGTTGTTCTCGGGCTAAACTCAAACATTAAAGGTCCTATATTACAAAAAATTGACTCTTATGAGCTTTAAGTCATGTTATAATGTTGTTACCTCCTCAAAAACATACCTGGAGTTGTGTTTTGTTTCATTCACACATGTTTGAGTACGGTAACCCTTTATTATTAGTCTGTCTACATCTCCAAAGCTCAAAATGCTCTGTTCCACCTTGATGTCATGTGGCTGTGTTAACAGTTACCTTTTACCTTTAGTTCTGTAGAGATGGGCTATTCCAGGGCTGAAATTATCCACACGATTCTGGTGAAGGTGTATGGAGCTTAAAAACACAGTGGAGCACTTCCTGTTTTACCACATGACATCACAAGGTGGAACAGAGTGTTTTCTGTTTGAGAGAAGAACTCAGGATATGTAGGATTTGTGTGTTAAACATGTGAATAAAACAAAACACAACTCCAGGTATGTTTTTGATGAGGACAACAAAAGAAACTGAAGTTGCAAAAATGAGCTAAACGTACAAGTGCAGAATACGAGCCGACGCGCTGCCTGTGTGTGCTAGCTTGCGTATGCATTAGCTTGCGTATGCGTTAGCTCGCCTTTCCTGGTCTGTTGCGTTGATTATCCGCAGGCTGTTTGGCTTGATGCATACCTGGAGAGCACCTTCACATCCTGGGGCCACTACAACATGTCAAAGATACGCCAACGTCACACAGGAACATCTCGGGCCCCGCTGGAGCCATTTACCTTTCTGCGAGAAGGTTCAAGATATTAATTAAGATAAATCGCACTCAATTCACATGTTCTGCCATCTGCCTATTTATCAGAATTATGTTAATCATTTCTGTAGGGCACCAGAATTATTACCCATTTTGTTGGTAATTTGTATTAACATTCCACCAACTCAATGATTTTGCCTCCTTATGCAGTGTTTCCTTTTAAAATAAATCCATTGGCGCAAGATAGGTCCCCCCTTATATGAGTCGATAAGGCCGCCAAAGACTGTATTCAAGTTGTATATAAAGTCACATTTATACATTAAAGGGCCCATATTACACTAATTTCTGATCTATGTTATAATGTTGTTTCCTCGTCACAAACAGACCTGGAGTTGTGTTTTGTTTCGTTCACACATTTTAACACACAAACCTGCATATTTAAACTGAGTTCTTCTCTCAAACAAAAGAGACTTTGATCCACTTTATGATGTCATGTGGTAATACAGGAAGTGCGCCACTGTGTTTTTAAACTCCACACACTTTCACTAGAATCTTCTTCAGAATTTCAGCACTAGAACTGCTGATCTCTCCTGAACAAAAGGTAAAATGTAGCTTTTAACTTGAAAACTGCCGCTTCATGACATCACAAGTTGGAACAGAGCATTTTGAGGTTTGGAGATGTAGACAGACTAATAATAAAGTGTTACTCAAACATGTGTGAATGAAACAAAACACAACTCCAGGTATGTTTTTGATGAGGTAAGAGCATTATGACATGGCTAAAAGCTCAATTTTGCGTAGTATGAGACCTTTAAAACACAAATTATTAAAAAATGACCAAATATTTTTATAATCAGTTTAAAATGATAATAATTTCTTTTCTTCATGTAAAGATTTGAAAACTGTGTATCATAGCAAATCATATCCTAGTAAAATGACTCAAGTAGCCGTAAAGAAATCATGTTGCAAAAATGTGTTTAAAACCGCTGTATGTAACTCTATGCATGTTATTGGTTTGCCTGGAATGTTCCACAGTACAGCATTAAACTTTTTTTATGCTAAACCGCTAAACTTCAGAGATCTGACTTGAAGGATATAACTTTAATGCTATACTGTGGAACATTCTTATTCTTAGCAAAGCAATAACATCTCCATGGAGACAAGCTGGTGGCCAGAAAATTTAGAAATGCAGAAAAAGTGCACCTTTAAAGTTCTCAAACTCAAGTAAATGTAACTGGCATTTACAGCCTGTCCTTCTAATGGCCCATTACATAAACAATATAAAACAATTGTATCCAATCAGGGCCTCCCAGGGTTTCCTCACCACCATCTTTCTCTTAAACAAAACAATCTGGGCCTGTGTGGTCTGGTTTCACTGTGTGTGTGTGTGTGTGTGTGTGTGCGCGTGTGTGTCTGCGCTCTTCACGGCCAATAGATGAGGTGCTTAATTAAACTCTGAGGAGATAATTAAGACTTGCCGGTGCTCGGATGGTGGCGGTGTCTGTGGCAGTATGTGGGGCAGGTCGACAGGTGGCACCTGTCTGGGGCAGATGACCGGGCAACATATTGGATCATGTTTATGAGGCTATGGCAAATTCTATAGCTTCCCCGTAGAGTAAATAGTGTAATAAAGGTAAACTGAAGGATTGTTTACAGTCACTTATTTGTCCTAGTTTTGAGATCTGATAAAATGGATCATCATTATTACATGTGGCATGTGCTGTATAAACTTGAATATGCATTTTATTTAATTGTTAGATATTTGGAAAAAGTATTTTTGTCGTATGAAAGGCCATAGTTTTGGAGTTAATAATAATAATGCCTTAAACTTGTAATGTGCTTTACAGGCTCGACAAAGCCTCTCTAAGCGCTACACTAGTCATTATTCACTTGCTCTGTACTCATAGCCACAGCTGCCCTGGGACAGACTGACGGAAGCAAGGCTGCCACTCTGCGCCATGGGCCTTTCCGACCACCATTCACTAATGCACACACCACATTCACACTAGGCGATGTGAGCCACTGTCACTTATTATAGGTTATAGGTTGCCGTGTCAACCAAAATTGCTCCTATATTTCTTTATATACAACCACAAACAACTAGCAAACAATTAACTATTTATCTAAAAATACTGTTTTATAAACGCTTTGCTCATTTTAGTTGTGCTGTGTAGACTTAATTAAGATAAGAAATTCCATTCCAATACCATTTCTGGTACTGCATCCTCATTTACATGGTAGAGATTGCCTCTTGTAAAGTTTATAATAAAGGTATTTAAGGTTCAATTGGAGCTAAAAGTTGGACCTGTGAATCTACAACAGTCTCTCCTTGTGTTATAACATTGTTCATTGACTGTCCAACACCTTTAAAATGGACTTTGCTGGAGCCAGCGGGTGTGTGGAAAAATCACTGAATTTAATCAGACCTGTTCAGCTGTGAAATTTTAAGGTTTTGGCTTTTGCAGGTGCACTATTTCATATATGGGCTAACGGACAGTAATACCACTAAAATCGACCCTTGTTTGTAAAACACGTTTGGATTAAGTTATATTTCTTTGTCTTGCAAAATTATTAACACAGCGGTTTTCAAATTGTGGCACATGCCCAGCTGATGGCACAGTGTTCAGGCCACAAAGTAATTTGAAATATTACACATCTAATTCTAATAAAGACATTTCTGTTGAGATCTAAGTCAAAGTTTGTTAGTCCAGTTTTATAATCCCCACTTAAGATTCTGTTTTATCACTGCTTTTAATTTCATTACACACACACGCGCGCACACACACACACGCACACACACTATATATATGAGTTTTATATTGTTTTGTAATTATTTGATTATACACGTACAAATTATACACACAGCATTTGCTTATTTTTTCTAATACAACCAACACAATGACGCAATGACCCCAAACAACTGCCCGTGTACTTTCTATTTTCATTATGATCAAATATCTTTGACCTAATACTACGATAATGCTACGAGTATAGCTTTCAGTCTCCCTACCCACCTCTGACGACACACAATTATAAGACTCCAATTTAAAAAAAAAATAATTAAAAAATAAAAAATAAAGAAAAAAACATGCCAAACTTGTCTCTCAAACAGTTCACAGGAGGCAGATGTCCTTCACACTTACTATATCCACTCACTGAAGTCACTCTCCAGTCTGTCCTCCAGTTTGCTACATCTGGCACATGGCACGTACATAGGCTGGTATATGTGGCAGAGGTTCATGGCTCCTCTCCACTTCGCCAGGGCTAAAGCAGGGCATCGCCAGCTCCCTCCCAGCACCAGCACCACGGCTAATGAGGGTTAGCGCGGGGCCAGACCAATGGCGTGTGATTAAATTTAGATGTGGGGGGAGATCTTGACCCACGTCTAAGTGACATTTACCCAGGAGAAACTCTGTGCAGCTCGGGCTTATTAACCTTTTATAGATCCAAGCACGGCCGTCCCTCTTAATTGGCGATTGGATTATTAAATACAACCAAAATCAGAGGCTTGATCTGAGGAGTGGGCCAGACCGGTGACAATCGGTGCACATGCTCCCATTTAGACTCAACTCAAGGTCTGTCTGTGTAATGCCGCAAGCAGGGAATGTAACTAAAGGAACTAAATACTATTTACTACTATTACGCAAGTATTTAAAAGTAATTCTTCAAAAACAGATGCACATTTGAAGGCAGAAATGCATTTACAAGCACTTTTAATACACTATATGGGTTTGGTTGTAGGTCTGTGCTGTTTTAAATGTGTAAATAGACTGTTTTAAATCTATAATTGGTAAATATAATGGAACAGTTAGAGTAATATGAATACTGGTTGTCAAAAGCACACGTACTTGTAGTAGCAGTAGCAGTCTTAAGCGCATATGTAGCAATCCTATTAAAGTACTTACCAGACAGAGGTAGTAGTGATAGTACTTCACAGTAATAATATGGTAAATAGTCACATTTTTATATAGCGCTTATATAGTCACCTTCAAGGCACTCAAAGCGCTTTACATCAAGGAACCGCTCACCCATTCACACACACATTCATACGCAGGGGTGGGTTAAGTGTCTTGCCCAAGCCCAAGGACACAACGACAGCATTCAACTGTGGGAGCTGGAATCGAGCCGGTATCGAGCCGGAATCGAGCTGGAATCGCACGACCAACCTGTGGGTCAGTGGATCTGATCGTTCTACCAACATCGAGAGTGGGATTCGAACCGCCAACCTTTAAATCAGTGGACAAACACTCTACCAACTGAGCTACTGTCAATAGAGTAGAACACGCTCGCAAACATCATAGTCACACATCAAAGTTGGGACTAAACGGACTAAAGCCAGAACTAAATCTGGACTAGACCAGGACCAAACCAAGTCTACATCAAACCAGGGCAAGTGTGAAGACACCCAGTGATACATAAGAGGTAAATCTATGCTGTACTAAGTCATCAATATGGTTAAATACTTATTAATGTGAGTAACTATTGTAATAATCGGGCAGTAGTTAAAGTAGTTTCATTCATAAGACACGGGAGACACAAGGAGCGAACTGCCAAACATAACACAAACGCCAGTCGCAGTTGCCCTATCACTGCGTACCAAATACTTAAACAGAACTATACTGAAGTACAATTTTGAAGTACTTTTCCAAATACGAGCACTTTTTTCTGCCTTGTAAACTACAACATAAAAACGAGCGTAAACCGGGTCTTGAGAAACACCAAAAGAAGAGATTACTTACTTGTTATTCAAATCATACCGCTCCAATTAGACTGAATTAGACAAGGTGAAACTATATCTTTTAATCCGCTTTGTAATCAAGAGCTATGAAAATGTTGTGCTTTTTGCAAATCATTTTAATTACATACGCAACTGTTTACCGTTTTAAGTGATTCGTGTTAGATTACAAAGAAAGTCCCGACAAAAGCACAGGTTGGCGTGACCTACCAGTTGACACAGCCGTTTCCCCGTCTGCTCCTTTCTTTGCAATTACTACCCGCAGTTTGTTTACAATGTGTTTAAATAAAGACAGGATGTGACTGTAAGCTCGATATAATTATAAAGATTTCAGCAGCAGTTCTGAAGCATCTCGCGTCGATAGCGAGACACTTTTATGGAGTTCTTACGGTCCGTTAAGATGACCGACAAGCATTGGGAACATTGCATTTGCGTCGTATACTTCACACAACTGTCTGGTGAAGGGGGGATCAACATATTCGAAATGAGCAGACATAATCCTACTGAATGTGGAGTTAAGCCATTTCATAATTAGCAGATTTTCTAATGTATGCCGGGCTTTAATGACCTTTGCAAATGAGAATGGTTGTTTGAATTTCAATCCTTCACATGGTTTTATCCCCAGCTGTATCTCAGAACCGGTTGATGATATGCGAGCAGCTTAATGAACAAGTGCTTGTGAATGGAAAAATGATGGGCTCAAGCCAGGGGAAGATTGCAAAACGCATTTCCACACCTTGCATATCATCATCATGGTCATAAGTGGCGTCCCTCTGACCCGTTAACAATGCATTTCAAGCCTTTTGCTCCAATTAGGTACACTTTTCATTCGCCTTTCTCTCATCAGCTAGCCATTAGCATTTTATAGCACGGAGAGAGGCAAGGCGTTCAAATGGACCACGGGCTTTAACTACTGTAGATGGCCGAATTATCGCTGATCGGAAAGTAAAAGTGACTATTACAGACAGAGATGTGATATACAAACTGATAGGACGTCTCAAAGTTCAACGTAAATGCAAGCTAATGGATAGGCATAAATAACAGGGCACAGTTTGTTTTTTAATATAGCAAAGATTTCAACCAGATCCAGGTTAGCAATGCAATGAACACTGTAAAGAAGTTTTTAAAAGAAGATACATTGTTGGAGAGGAGGGAGAGATGGAGAGGTAGAATATACCAGTCTATATAATAAGTGAACAGAGCAGGGTTGAGTATAGCCAAAATTTGTATTCGCATAAGAGTAAAGCTACTTAAAAATAATATTACTCAAGAGACATTCAAACTAGTGGCCCAGGGAATTATTCAAGTAAGAATAAAATGCATTTGCAGAAACAACTTCTTTAAGTAAGAGAAACTGTAAATGTAACTGTCTGGACATAATTTATAATTTGAAGTGAATGTAATTTGAAGGAAATAAAAAAAATAAATAAAATAAATATATATAAAATAAAAATATAATAATAATAAT
>JACM01077456.1:0-26237 GCA_000787095.1 Periophthalmodon schlosseri
TTAAGTTAATATTAGTTATGTTAAGGTAACATCTGTTGTTCACGTAGCAGAGCCCTGCCCTTGGACCAGGAGCTGTACCTGGAGCATGGAAATGCAACTCGGCTGGAGTTGCTGCTGGTCCTCCAATGACTGTGTGGGGGCGTGTGCCGGTCCCAGGTCCCAAGCGTTCCAGACCCCTTTGGAAGGTAGTACCTCCAGCTCTCCACTTTGGACCCCTAAAAGGGGGCGGTACGGATCGCTTTATGCAGTGCAAACACTCAGGGTCCGCCCCGTACCTGCTCTATGAAAACAAGGCTATAGAGGACCGTTCCCCATTCAAAAGATATAGTATTTTGATTTGAATTGCTTAATTGCTATGACAACAGAAGACGGTTACCATAGCTTGAAACACATGAATATGCGTGTTACAAACGATACATTAATTTCACAATGGGAAATATTTCAATCAATTAGACTTACCCTTTACAAAATTCTGAAATGTAGGAAGGTACATCAGTCTCCATGGAGATGTTATTGGAATATTTCTCACATTCCACGGCATTTAACGTCTATCTCCTTGGACACACAGGTGACGCGACCAAGTTACGGTTCAGATCTGTGGAAAGGTGAGGTGATGTGTAGAACCACCACTTGTAATTTCATAAATGCAAGTTAGATAAGTTTAATGCCACAATGCAATAATAACCCCTTGGAGAAAAGCAGGTGGTGAACCCTTTATCGGATAAAACAAACCAATGCAATATTTGATCCATCTCTCTAATACAGAGATGGAAACATAATCTATTCAAAATGTTATTTATGCTACGTACACATTTCACTAAACATGACTGGATTATACTTATCAAGAATGCACTACGAGACCAACCGTAAAAACTCGTTAATACAGTCTCATTTAATACATTAACAACTTTGCTAATTAGTACTTCCTGTTTGCTGCGTCACACAAGCAGAGATAGAAGAGCCAGGGCCTGTCGTGGTTCTGAATGATGACATCTGTGTCGATTTCACCATGTACAAGTCATATTGCTCTCATAATGAATATTCAAGTGCTGCTTTATTTTTAAGCCGAAACCCATTTGCACCTATTCATCAGCAGCAGCCCGGCCTTGACTAGGTTCGTTTCCCTGTAGTGGATGGAGGTGTAGCTTTTTGGTTGCCAATCATCCCTCCAGAGAGAGAGAGAGGGAGGGAGAGAGGAAGAGAGAGGGTAGGGAGAGTGAGAGTGAGCGAGATGATGAGAGAGAGAGAGAGAGAGAGGAAGAGAGAGATTTGGCATTAAGCACGTCTGTATCCACTCAGACATCTTACTGTTGGCACACGGACTCAGTTGGGACTATCTCCGAGGCTCATTTGTTTCTGTTTCTTGCTTACGGACACCATTTTGAGGACTTTTGACAAATCAAAAAGATAACACGACACATTCTATAAATTCATAACTCAGTGATATTATTTCAGTGGTTGAAAAGAAAATTTTGAGTAATTGAAAAGGCAAAAGAGGTAATATTACACAAAGAGCACATATTGCACATAGAACATATAAAAATGTAAATATGTACCGTATTTTCCAGAGTATAAGTCGCACCAGCCAAAAAATGCATAATAATGAAGAAAAAAACATATATTTCACATATAAATCGCATTTGAGTATAAGTCGCACCCCTGGCCAAACTATAAAAAAAGTGTGACTTATAGTCCGGAAAAATACGGTAAAGATTCTAGCCAGTCTGTGTCTATAATGTCTACAGGACATGGAAAAGAACAGCAACAATCACACAAAAGCAAATGTAGCACACCAACACACTCACGACACATCAGTGTTGGGCAAGAACCTTCAAAAAAGTAATTAGTTATGTTTACCAATTACTTCTCCCCCTAAGTAATTGCATTAGTAATTGCGTTACTGTGTGATGAAAGTAACTAATTACCAGAAAAGTAACTTTAATGACAAAAAAAAAAATCCTCCCAAATTCACTCCATCTCCTTTTCAAGTAATAACGAGCTATATTCAGCCTTATTTGTCCTGCAAATCAACAAATGCACCAATGAGCCATCATTATATTGTTATAGGCTATTCTCCTTCACAGAGATCAAGCACCAACACGGACTCACAACTGTACTGTCACAACAACACAGGGCAAACAGCTGTTCCCTATACTCAGCAGACTGTGGACAAACAGCATTTACCAAATGTACAGATATCAGAACATTACAAACATGTGCACGCCACAGGACAGCGCTGATACACGTGTAAAACTAGAGGTGAACTGCCAAACTGATATTAGATTAGCTGCACTTATGTTAAGTAGCGTGAGCAGAGACGTCCACTGTGGCATCGCTGACGGCTTTGTAAACACCAGACGCACATGTCACTCCTGCTGTAGTCTTCTGTTTGTGCTCCCATCACGAAGAGTCGCCAAATAACAATGTTTATCCATACAATCCACAAGAATCTGCATGTTTCTTCATGTGTGTTGAAAACGGTGAGTATTCGCCCACTAGTCAGCGCTGAACAAATGAAATGCCGTCAAGTCTTTATGGTCACCTAATGCTGCTTCTGATTGGTCACCTTTACAGTCGATTTTTGTTTTAGACAATCACTGTCTCTAATCCCTTGCCTCGGTCTTGTTTACTTGACAAAACAAAAGAAAACCTTTGCAGCTCCTCTGAATGAGTCGAGAGAGTCGAGTCTGATCTGTCACTGCTACAGCATCTCACAGTGAAATAACCAGCCCTGTTACACTGACAGTAACTGTAACGGCGTTACAGCAGAGGAAAGAGTCAGTAGTTAAATTACTCGTTACTGGTAAAAATAATGTTACTAACGCCGTTATGCTTAAACGCCGTTATTCCCAACACTGCTTTACATACAATTATAGAACCGCTCATTTGAAGTTAGATGTTAAACCAACAACCTTCTGTCGTTACTTCTGTTATACATGGTGACATATTTGACCCTTGATCAACCACTGTTTTAAAGCTTTCAAAAATGCTGCCAGTGTTGAGAACAAAAGAGAGTTGTCCAAAAGCACTTTTCCTAAACGGCACAGAGCAGTCACCTTTCTTTTCACAAACTCCTTTAGACGAGGTGGAGCGAGATTCTTTGTAACGTTGTATACCAAAATTAAATCTGATTGTGTTGTCCCTAGAATACATTGACAGTTTTCATAGCTTGTAACACGACTAAATACACGACACAAATGCAATATACTATTACAATATAATTTTTCACATACAATGGGAGTTGAATTTACCAAGGCCACAATGCAAAGTACATTCAAAGTGGTTTGCAAACAAGAATGTTGTTGCAAATCTGCTTTTATATTCCCTGCTCGTCGTGTCAATATATTTAGATCTAGCCTCTGCTCCGATACCAACAAAAAAGCGCAAGAAGGCAAATCACATTTTACAGACATGACCAAGCAGAGCCCTCATAAGCGCTGTGCTTTTGAACAAGTTGTTTTTTATGTCCCTGTGTTGTATTATTCCGGATTATTCCCGCTCCGTCTGTCACCCACATCTCAATTACTGACCGCCAAGCCCTGATCCCATCTCCTGTATCAAACCCCTTGATTCCGACATGAATTCCCAATGATCCCCTCCGCGTGCACCTCAATTCAAAGTTCATTTCCGCGGCTTAACGGGATGGGAGGGGAGTCGGAGCGCATCATAAGCGTGTCTTATTTCGGATGGAAAATGCTACAATGTATAAGTCTTAGGAATAGCAGCCAGATGAGTCTCTGAGTGGTTCTTTTAATGTTGTTGGTTTTTGAATGGTTGAGTATTGTTTGAATCAACAGTATATGCATGATTAATATGCTAATGAAACAAGTGCAGGAGGAATATGTAAACTGTTACGTATTTTAAGTGTAAGTAGTCTAAAGAAAGTCCGAGATGAGTACACACTTGGAATGGGATTGTATTGGTTTAAAATGATTCGAAGTATGGCAAGATAGGGTAAATGCCTCAGTGAGGGTTTGCATCCTTTTTTGGAGTAGTGGAAGAGGTACTTAATTTTGTTATTTAAGTAAAAGTCACAAGAAAAAATCACATGAAAAAACTCGTACCACTTGAACTTGAAGTACCAGTTTAAAAATGTGCTTACTGTACTGTACTATAAAAGTATTTCACGTAGACTTTGAGAGCTAATTAAGCTTCAAATGTAGTGATTTTGATACAGATTTGTGTAGAATTTTGTTCAGCAGAAACAACTGAATCGGTCAAATCTAGCTGTTTTTATTTCTATATTTTTGTTTGCTCAAATAATGAAGTTGATAAAAATAAACCAGGTTTCAAATAATCATAAAAAAATACTTTACTTTTCAGTCCTGTTCAAAAATATAATGGAGTAAAAAGTACAGATACCTAACCTAACCTGATTTCAATGTAGTGAAGTAAAAGTATCCACTTTAAAATTTATTTAAGTAAAGTACAAGTACCTAGAATGTTTAGTTAAGTACAGTACATTACTACTTTTACTTGGTTATGTTCCACCGCAGCTTTTTTGTGATTGTGTATCCAGGCATTTTAAAATTATAACATCCCTGCAATACTATGCAGCTGTCCAGTATTCAAATAGGTGCCCATATTTGTATTGTATACCATTGCGGGATAGTTCCAAAGTCCTAACAGGTCTACGACTACCACTACTACTACAACAATAAATTGGCCTACATTATGTATTATTTATTATATTATGACTTAATTGTGTAATTTTGCAAGACTAATCTTCTCTACTACTACTACTACTACTGCTACTGCTACTGCTGCTACTACTACTACTACTGTGACAATCAGTTGGCCTATTCATGTATGTTATGACTTAATTATGTCATTTTGAAATAATATGTAGATTAATCTTGTCTACTACTACTACGGCTATTACTACTACTACTACTACTACTACAAAAAAAAATGCTACACTACAGCCACTACAAGTACTTCAGCCAGTACTACTGCTGCTATTTCCCTAAAATAGTTTCCAGGCAATCAATTGGCCTTTATACTTAAGTAAAGTACATATACTTAAAATGTTTACTTAAGTACAGTACTTTCCTACTTTCCTACTATGCAGCTGTCCAATAATCACATAGGTGTCCATATTTGTATTGGATACCGTTGCGGGAAAGGGCCAAAGTTTTATCAGGTCTGATTTCTTCTATCCATCTCTGGGTACACTATATTGTGACTGCTGGAAGAGAACATACCATTTACTGCTCTATTTTTATTATCAAAAACCACCCAAGCAGAAATCCAAACATCCCGATTCATTTCACCTTAATATAATGATACGTCTATAGCACTGTAATTTTGTGCAGATGTACGCTCATTACACTAGCGTTGTTGTAATTGTTTCCTGTTTGTTCTAAATGGTCTCTCCCTCTTCCTCTCTCTCACTCCCTCTCCATATATCTTTTTTCTCTCTCTCTCTTCCAAACTTACCACATCACTCTCCCTCCTGACCTCCCTGTCTTTTTCTCTCACTCTCTTTCTCTCTTCCTCACCCCTCAATCTTTCTATCTTCGTCTCCTCGTTAATCTTTCTCTTCATCCCTCTCCCCCCTCACACTCCCTCTCTCCATCTTTCCCCTCCCTCCATCCCTACCTTTCTCTCTGTATTCCTTGCACCTCATTCTTTCTTATCCTCCTCTCTCCACCCTTCTCTCTCACTCCTGTTCTTTCTCTCGTTTATACCCCTCCACTCCTCCCTTGTTTCTTCTGTCTACGGTCATTACTGGGCAACAGTAGCTCAGTTGGTAGAGTTTAAATCTGGTTGAGCTGTCAGATCCACTGGCCCACAGGCTGGCGGTGCGATTCCGGCTCCCACAGATGAATACTGTTGTTGTGTCCTTGGCAAGACACTCAACCCACCTTGTCCCCAGTGTCTGCGTACACTGGAGTATGAATGCGTGTGTGAATGGGTGAGTGGTTCCTTGATGTAAAGCGCTTGGATTGCCTTGAATGTGGAAAAGCGCTATATAAAAATGTGACCATTCTTCTATCCATCTCTCCCTCCCTCCCTCTCTCTCTCTCTCAGCCTCTAACCCGTGTGGGGAGAATGATGGACGTGGGCCCTGTTCACATCTGTGTCTCATCAGTTACAACCGCAGCGCGTCGTGCACCTGTCCACACCTTATGAAGCTCTCGCCCAACAAACAGTCCTGCTTCGGTGAGCTCATACACATGCATCTTAATCTCATCTCAATTTACATATCTGACACACAGGGAAGTGACAAATTACAAACTTAAATACGGTCATTATATCTGGGGAAATATGACTGAAAATTATAATTATGTAATGCTAAAAAGTAAATGTGACTTTTACCACTTTAGAAATACTGTGATGTAGAAGTTATCATGTAATCTGTGAACTATTTTGCTAGTGCTTCGTCTACTACTACTACTGCTACTATTACTACTACAACAAAATGCTACGCTACAGCCACTACTACTACTTCAGCCAGTACTACTGCTGCTATTTCCCCAAAATGGTTTCCAGACAATCAATTGGCCTATATAAAGTATGTTATGACGTAATTATGTAGTTTTGCAATAGACTAATCTTATGTCTACTACTACTACTACTACTACTACTCTTATCGTTACTACTGTCACTGCTACGCCAAATACTTTTATAATGAGGACCGATAGAGCCATTTCCTTTGAAAGATTTCCAGACCTGATGACTTGTTTCATCTTCGTTGTAATTTTATACCACCTTGTAACAGCACTTACTAATTATACAGGCCTGTAATTGAATGATTTACGATATATTTGAACAGACGTATGGCCATACCTAAAGATGAAAGATTTATCCCTGAGCCTGTTGTGATTACTTTCTTTGGGACTTAAAGGACCTGTATTCTATTTCCTGATCTATGTTATAATGTTGTTTCTTCATCACAAACATAGCTGGAGTTGTGTTTTGTTTCATTCACACGTGTTTAACACACAAACCCTGCATATTTAGGCTGTGTTCTTCTCTCAAACGGAAAACACTCTGTTCCACCTTGAGATGTCATGTCGTAATACAGGAAGTGCTCCACTGTGTTTTTAAACTCCAGAATCATTTGGATGATTTCAGCCCTAGGATTGTCAATCTACTAAAACTAAAAGGTAGCTGTTAACTTGAAAACTACTGCTTCATGACATCACAAGGTGGAACAGAGCATTTTGTGCTTTGGAGATGTAGACAAACACAACTCCAGGTATGTTTTTTTGAGGAGATAACATAATAACATAGGTTAAAGCTCACAAGAGTTCATTTTGCATAATATAGGACCTTTAAAACAATTTTCAGCCTCTGTAGTTTGTCTATGATTACATTCATAGTCATGTAAATCCAACTTTTCTGTATTCCTTTAGCCTCTGCATAAACTGCCATCTCCCAACTGCACAGAGCGAGACCATTTGCGATTAAAAATAGCTCTTGGCCTTTTGGTTTTTCTTCGCACACATCATTTTCCTGCGTATGATTGACATGTGCATTTGCATGATAAGATAGCAGATGCTTCGGACAAAAAAGGTCAAAGACTTTTCTCTCTGTTTTGTATCTCCATCAGCCCTGAAAAGGTTTCTCCTGTATGTGCGGCGCTCGGAGATACGGGGAGTGGACATCGAAAACCCATACATGAACGTAATGACCGCGCTGACCGTGCCGGACATTGACGATGTGGCTGTGGTCGATTATGACGCCCTAGAGGAGAGGATTTACTGGGCCGACATCAAAACCCAAACGATCAAACGCGCTTTTATTAACGGGACACAGCTAGAGACCATCATTTCTGCAGGTAGGAGAACCCATCTGTGCAGGACAACGTGCCAATAGCAGCTAATGTAGTTTTGGTGACAGAACATTCACAAACAATACACAGTTGTCTATATCTCCCAGGTTAGAATGTGAATACTTTGCCAATATTTATCTCAGTTTCTCTTCACTGCCCCTTTCTTTATTTTTGTTTTTACTGTATCTCTATTTTAGGACAATACACACATTTATTTTCCATTGGTGGAACATAACAATGTAAAAGTAGTGAAGTACTGCATTTAAGTATACATTTTAGGTATCTGCACTTTACTTAAGTACATTTTAAAATGGATACTTTTTACTTTTACTTTACTGCATTTGAGAGCAGGTATTTGTACTTTCTGCTCCATTACATTTTTGAAGAGGACTGAAAAGTAAAAGTATTTTTCATTATTGCGTGAGATCTGCTGTAAAGGCTGAGGGGTTTATTTTTTAATACACTCATAATTTGAGTAAACAAAAATATACAACTAAAAACAGCTAGAAAAAAAAATTGATTCAGTTGTTTCTGTTGAACAAAATTCAGCACAATCTGTATCAAAATCACTACATTTGAAGCTTTATTAGATCTCAAAATCTGCGCAAAATACTTTTACTTTTTTCATGTGATACTTTTACTTGAATGTTTTTTTGCTCCGGTATCTGTACTTCTTCCACCACTGTCTTTCAAAAGGAGGTGGACAGTATGTTAATATATTAATAATGCTGTGAATGCTCTTTTGAAGATACGCGATATTTGAATAATGGGTTTTTTGTTTATAGTAAAAAGACTATGTGAAATGCTTGGCACATAGAGGGTATAACTATTTCTGCTCTTTTGTTCAGTCCTTTCCAGCCATTTTTCTGATACCTAAGCCTTAACTATATTGAAACACACTTTAGCACATTTCTGTTGGGTTGCCAAAATATCCAGTAGTTATCAACATTGGGATACTTGTTCATACACTTCATACACACTAGGGGCAAGGTGGTTGTCTTGCCCAAGGACTCAACAACAATATTCATCTGTGGGAGCTGGCTCTACTAATGATGTTTATGTCGAGAGCGGGATTCGAACTGCCAGGCTTTGGATCAGTGGATCTGACACTACCAACTGAGCTACGCCCACAGTTGATTATTTCATACAGGCAAAATGAGGGCTGTTTGTTGCACAAGGACCCAACAACAACAGTATGAAATAGTGAGAGAGGAACTCAAACTGCCAACTTGTTATTCATGTGTTTTAGTTTCATTATTTATTTTTATTTTTTTCATTACGGCAGCCATTTTTAGGACTTTCGACCATTGAAAAGACAGAATGTTTTGTTTTTAATTGCAACACTAGGAATCCCAATTGTTCATCACCTTAAACCCATAGATAAAACTGCCTAGAAACCAGTCACTTGGAACCTGTAACAGAAAAAAAGAATTTGCTTTAAGTCTAAAATAGCTCTATATACTTATTCCAATTTTCAAGCCTTTCTTCTATAAAATGCATTTCTGTTTCTGTTTTGCCCCGTACTACACAACAGTATAATTGTTTACCGATTTTCTCTGTTGCAGACATAGTGAACTGCCGTGGCCTGGCTTTAGACTGGCTTTCTAGGAACTTATACTGGCTCAGCTCCGAAAATGACGAGTCGCAAATCAATGTGGCTCGCTTTGATGGATCCCTGAAGACCTCCATCATCCACGGCATTGATAAGCCAAGGTGCCTGGTGGTGCACCCGGCCAAGGGGTAAGTAGATTAGAGCCCCTCACCTCCGGAGCAAACTGTAGCATAACGCGAACGCACAGGAGACTACAGATTTATCTATTATGGACTCGTGTTGGGGAAAATTGCGTGAAATGCATGGGTTGTTTACGTTTTAACCACAACAAATTAATGTTCAAGATTTAGATTAGGAAATAGTGATAGAGTCATTGAATTGGGTGTATTGGCTGCCTGTTCCCAGTGGAGTTTTGTGAATGAGCTTTACAGTAATCTTATATACAGTCATTTGAAGCTAAAATAATACTTAACCAGATTGCTCATAAATTTGATCCCACCATAGAATATCAAATGAATGAAGAAATGGATGCAGAAATTGTATAAAACATTATAAGAAAATATATTCACTAATTACCCTCCCATTATAACTACATGGCACTTGAACAACATAGAGCGTTACATTGTGCTACCTTTTAATGATTGGGTTTTTGAGGGCCACAACATTTTGTCCTCAAATTTAATGTGAATGAAAAAAAAGTAGTGATGTGACATTCGTGAACGAGTCGGCTCTTTTGAAAGGTTCTTTATTGTGAACGGCTGGAACCGGATCTCATTTTTTAAAAGAACCAAATGTTTTTATTTCTAATTTTTATGTATTTTATCCTGATAAAAAGGTGAACCAACGCAAAAATCTGCAGAAAAGTAGATCAGGCGAAGCGAGTGAGAGATTTGCGCACAGAGAGAAAACAGAGTTGGCATCGTAATAGCAGTTCATTTTTAATTATTATTCTGATTGTAGTGCAACGTTTTATTTAGATTTTCATCTTTTCAAAGAGTAAACACACTCCCACTCTCAGTTTGAACCATTTTAAACACATCTGAGCATTGGTCACTTTTCTCTGTGATTAGTTTGTAGATAAAATGAGAATCTCACATTGGCTTCTGTCGTATAAATAGTAAAAGAGCCAGTCTTCACATTGGCTCTGTCGGATAAATAGTAAAAGAGCCAGTCTTTTGAACGGCTCTTTGAAAGGAACGGATCCAAAAGATTCAGATCCCACAAAAGAGCCGAAAGTCCCACTAAAACAGGATGCTAAACTGTATGTAGAAAGTATATGATGGAATGCCTGATCTGTTTTGACAAACTTATTGACAGTGGTGAAAAGTAACAAAGATCAAAAGTACTGCACACCTTGGCTATTTGTACTTTACTTTGCATTTTTACCTGAGTACTTGTATTGTACTGCATTGTTTTACTTTGGTTGATTTTTTTTTCTGTGATACTTATATTACCAATGCATTACAAATGTATTGGTATTCTGCAGCTCTGCATAATGAGCCAACATTGCTAAATTAGACTAGATTGTTACTAGTAATTCACAATGTGTGGCCTTCTAGACAGTGTGCAGCTGGAGTAGAAATGTGGTCTTGTTGTGGCTAGTTCATTAACCATTAACCTCACACCTCTCCCCACAGGAAAATCTATTGGACAGATGGCAACACTATTAACATGGCCAACATGGATGGGAGCAACAGCAAGGTCCTCCATCAGAACCAGAGGGAGCCAGTAGGTCAGTATCAGTGCTCTGAGCTGCTTTTACACCTCACACTCACTGTACTTAAGGGGAAGTACAAATGACAGCATTATGGCTACACGTTTTACTCCAGAAGAAGTCCAATTATATAGGTCAGCGTTGTCAAAAAAAAAAACTAATCAATACTGAAACTGCTCAAAACTAGATACTAATATTGTTATAAGACGTCGGGGTAATATTGGGAAAAAAAAAAAAAGACGATTTTGTATGAATGTCTGATTATAATGTCTAAGAAAAGAGTAAATATTTTAGTATTGAAATCAGTATCGAGCCTTTCCTTTAAAGGTCCTATATTACACAAAATAGACTCTTGTGAGCTTTAAGCCGTGTTATAATGTATAACTCATCAAAAACATACCTGGAGTTGTGTTTTGTTTCATTTACACATGTGTGAGTAATCCTTTATTATTATAAGTCTGTCTGCATCACCAAAATTCAAAATGCTCTGTTCCATCTTGTAATGTCATGTAGTGGTAGTTTTCAAGTTAACAGCTCCTTTTACCTTTAGTTCAGTAGAGCTAGACAATTCCAGGTCTGAAATCGTCCAAATGATTCTAATGAAGTTGTATGGAGTTCAAAAACACAGTGAAGCACTTCCTGTTTTACCACATGACATCACAAAGTGGAACAGAGTGTTTTCCGTTTGAGAGAAGAACTCAGTCTAAATATGCAGGGTTTGTGTGAATGAAACAAAACACAACTTCAGGTATGTTTGTGATGAGGAAACAACATTATAACATAGATCTGAAAATAGAGTAATATGGGCCCTTTAATATCACAATCGTAGTTTGAATTTCGTGACAAAACTATTACGGGTAAATACGAAGAACATATTTTTTCCCCAAAAAATACATGCATTAAAAGTAAAGAATATGCAAGATTAAACCAGAAGTGTGTCTGTTCAAAAATGTGATTTTAACCATAACACAACAATGAATCAGCAAAGGAATGTTTTAGGTGAAAACTGAGATTAAATCAGGAATAAATCTAAACTGGAAATAAACCAGGTCTGAAGACTGATCTACGAATGAAGCTGGAATGAGACAATTTCTAAAACCATCTAAACCAGGACAAAACTAAGGTTACACTGTGTTCTACATTTAAATTGCTCAATGAGTACCAGCAGAAGAGGCTCGCCAACAGTATCTCAACCGCTTTACTAAAGAAATGGATAAATGGGGCAGACTTGAGCCCCATTTGGGGACAGTGAGTGACCAAAAGTGAAAGAGTTCTGCTCCTTTTTGGTTTTCTGAGGCACAAGAACCATGAAAGGAGGCCAGCACTAACCATGTGCTCACAGTGGCTCTGTGCTGGGCTCTGGCAAAGCTTCTGTAAACCGACCAATCAAAACAAAGGATTCATCAAGAGCTGAGGGGGTAAACTGGAAGTGAACTGGGACTAAACTAGAATTAAATCACGGACTGAACCAAAAATAAACCAGGACTGAAGATGGACTTTGACCAAAGAGTTGTACAAGAGTTGTACTGAAACATGACTAGGGTCTAAATTATGATGAGGACTACACCAGGACTACACCAGGACTACACCAGGACTACACCAGGACTACACCAGGACTAAACCAGGACTAAACTGGAACTAAACCAGGACTGAAGATGGAATTTGACCAAAAAGTTGTACATGTCTAAAACAGGGACTAAGGACTAAATTATGATTAGGACTAAACCAGGACTAAACCAATTCAGTTCAAGTTTATTTATATAGCACATTTAAAACACCTTCAGATGACAAACGTGCTTCACATGAAAGTAAAAAAAAACCCCAGGATTTAGCAGGAGAAAGTTGGAATTTGGCCAAAAAATTGTGCATCACTAAATAAGGACTAAACCAGGATTAAATTATGATTAAACTAAACTACACCTAGTCAGGACTAAACCAGGTTGAACAAAGAAGAACACTGAAATAAGGAATAATTGGGATTAAAATGGGCCTAAACTGGGACTGAACCTTGACTAAAACGGTGTTGAAGCAAAAGTGACTAAAATATGAAATAACCCAAGACTACATTATTAATAAACTAACTCTAAACTAGGACAAAACCAGGATTAAATCAGGTCTAAACTGAAAACTAAACCCAGCCTAAACCATAGATTAATGCAAGCGTCTCTAAACTGGCCAATCAAAGCAGATTCTTCATTCGCTAAGAGGCTGCTTCTAAAAATGGTCCGAGCCAAATGCAAATGATAAATAAGAAGATTTCAAAGTATTAATCATGCAAAGCTGCTCTAGTGCTTCAGGAAATACGGAGCAACTAATGTGGATAATAGCCTACCATAAATAAAGATAATATTTGTTTTGTATATACTAAATTATTGCAGCTATTATTATTTTAAAACCACTGTCACGACTCGAGAAAGCACTTTGATACATTGTCCTAGTTTCAAAAGGTGAGAAAAAAAACACTTGATTGTGTGTGCTTTAGTCTAGACGAAGACTATATCTCAGAAAGAACATCTTTTAAATTCTTTATTGCTCTGAATAATCTGCCTTAAATAACCCAATTTACCCATCATTCATTCTAGCTAGCAACTTCTGTAGCCAACTGGGTCTGCAAATCTGTACCACCTCCAATCACACACAACAGATTCATACATGGGCCAGCAGGGTGAAATGTATTGTTTTATATAAGTTCAAAGTAGTTTCAAAATCAGTGGCTTTGTTTACATGAATACCAAAAACCTGATCATTATCTGACTTCTGGAGTTATCTGATTATTGAAATGTCATGTAAACAGTTGTATCAGATGGGAGTAATCTGATTTCCTTCTCATTATTCACACCTGTGCAGGTTTTGAGAAGGGAAATTATGCAAAAAAGGTCAAACTAAGACAAAAACGAAAGAGAAAATGTTAAAGAAGATCTATTGTGCTTGCGTCTGCTATATAGTTATAATCTATGACACCCGTGGATCATTATGTTATAATTAGCAAATTTTAAATTGCAATATTTATCTAAAATGACGTCGCCGTAAAGAGCCGTGAAGTTGTCGGCATCTTGGATGGGTCGCTGCAGATCACTCCAGTGATTTTTTTTTTTTTTTTTTTCGTTTGTACCAAAATGACTATGCAACACTGCTGAATCCTACGTGTATCCTCAATTAAGAAAATAAAATTAGAGAACAAAGTAAGTACACAGCAGTGAGCATATTCTGGCAATTGATCGGCAATATGGCGTCTTGAAAATAAGTGATTTAAGATTGCTCAAACATGCTCAAATCTCTCCAAAAACTTTGAGAGGGTAAGTGAGAAGGGGAAACAACTATAACATGGTCAAAAGCTCTGAAAAGTCTAAGTATCTTTCTATTCTGTTATTTAACTGACACATCATTTAGTGTTTTTTGATAATCATATGTCTTTTGTGCATGTAAATAACCAAAAATCAGATCAGATTATTTGGTTAATGTACCCACTGTCATTTACTAGAAATCCCTTTGATACAGACTTAAAAAGTCGTCAAGAAAAGGTGTTGTAGAAAAATCTCAGTTTGATCTTCGTGGCCGTAGTGTGGACTATGCGCATGCTGAGTCTCCCACCTCCATCTGCCCCAGGCTGCATGCTCCGTCCACTCCGCAACACTTGATTGGCACATTTGAACAACTCGACAACTGCACAGCACTCGTTCCAACCCTCAATCATCTCGCCCTTTGTTACTGCTGGATTATCACACAACACAATGGACAAGGACGACGCGGTCAAATGTATGCATGTGCCGCCATTGTGTATGTTGGTATATTTTGAGAAGCTATTTTTGAAGCTAACAGATTCAGACGACATTCAGTACCATCTCTATTTGTGAGGGACAAAGGAAGCTGAGAGCAAGAGAAAATATCATTTTCAAAGCTCCTAGTCTTTGTTAGAAATCACAATATATAAGAGACCCTGTATCTTAACATGTACAAACTTCTTAAATCCCGTATAGAAATAAACCTTATAGGCAATAATATGGAAAATGTGACTTGTTCTGATTAGGAGAGGAAAAAACATACCAACATTTTTGTATGTACAATAAAAAAGAATTCCATTTTAGGTTTTATGAATCACTGCAGGATGCAAACTACATTTAAACTGGTTTAAAACAGCAACTTAAACATGGTAGGGAGCGGGGGTACGCTCCATTGTTAACAGGCTCTAAATTAATATGTTACGTGAGCACGCACATTGAAGACCTTAGCGCCCCTCCAGCCAAAAATTTCTGGTGCCTGAACAAAACATTATTCAAAGTGGCATTGGTTCATTTCCATAGGTTACATTCAGATGATATCATAGCCATCTAGAAAGCCTATTGTTTAAAAAAATTGTCTGAGGAAGGTCAGATTTATGTGCTAGAATTTTACCTTTTAATATCTCGATGATACAGTTTAATGATGTCCTCTCTGCCATCAGGCATTAACTAAAATTAAATTACTTTTAGCTTCAAAAAGTGGCAGCATTATTCAACAGGCCCATTATTCAACAGGCCCTTTTCACGGAGCCGCCCAGCTAGTTGCGGAGCTGCTCTTCCCGCATCATTCATTCTCTTATTGCAAAAATAAATCAATATTTAAATATCAGACAGAGGACAGCAAGTTATAGATGAATGATCACAGACGGCATGTTAAGACCTTTACGACGACGTAAGCACTTAATCTGAGAGAAATTGTGTGTTTATGTAAGTAGGTACTTGTGTCTTAAAACTAATGCTAACCTAATCTGAATAGCTCACAAAATAACTTTATAAAAATACAAATACAGACAAGTCAGTTGTTTTTCTGTGCAAAATCATTCAGAGTGCAGTGCTATATTGTACTGCTATTTTAACATCACTAAATGATTTTTATTTCAGTTAGCATTAGCTTCAAGACACAAATACTTACTTTTCTAAACAGAGAAGCTTCCTCTGGTGAAGTATTTACATCATAGTAAAGGTCTTTCCATGCTATCTGTGACTATCTATCCCTAACTTGCTGTCCGCTGCCTGGTATTTAAATATTGATTTATTTTAGCAATGCGCAGCTAATTTCCAATGCAATACAGTGAATGGAGCGGAGAAATGCGGCTCCACACTTTTTGAGAGAACCAGAACCAGCCAGGTGGCTCCGTGAAAAGGGCCTAGTGTTGCCAGAAATTTAAAGCCATAAGATTATCATGGGAGTTAGTGTACCCTTTCTCTGACAAATATTAGTAAACTTTAGCAGTTGTTGGTCATGTTGGTTACTTGACAAATTCTTGCTTGGATCAGCTTACAATACAATTCAAAAGCTTTCCACCATATATATTCTAACACTGCTTTACTTTACATTCACTGCACACACATTGACCATATTCTGTGTGTTGAAATGACAAAGGTTTGTGTGATTGTCAGTGACATTGACATCCCCATCATAATAATCCCTCCTAATTGAGCCATTGTGGCCTGATTTAGCGAAACCCATCCACGTTTTGCCTCTGCTGCCATTTTCACACATGGCCAAGGTCACAGTCACACAAACACCGTCATTATTGTACCCCCTTTTCCTTTCTTTTCTTTCTTCCCAGACCTCCTGTCAGCGATTCAGATAGCGTAGCGTAGCATGGCCATAATTCAAAGGCTTCATTTATGATTATGGGTTAGACCTGGGGACAAGAGTAAATTAACGACGCGCTTCGACTGTGAATCTGCCAGGCATAAATCCAGCACATGTGAACAGATCATGAGCCATCCAAAAGTCCAACACTAATATATCTTTTATGCAATGTAAGTCATTATTATTGTAAAATACGCAAAGTAATCAATAACATGTATTTTATTTTAAAAAGGGACATGGCCCATTAATCAACATCAATTGGTCAACCCTTTGCCAGTGCTAAGTGCCGCCTTCTGCCAGAGAACTTTAAAAAGCAAAACCTTTAAATGATGGTTTTCTTAAAGTTGTATTACGAAGTCTCAATGATACTTTTGATATTTAGACACCTCTTTGTCCAGGTTTAGAACTGGGTAAAAAAAAAGTCTAAAGGCTTAACTGATTTCTGTAATAAATAATGATCAGATTCGACTGGCACACAAGTTTTTCTCAAGCTGGATCTCATGTAAACGGATTGGATTATTATTATTATTATTTTTTATTATTATTATTTTTTTTTTTTTTTATTTGAGATGTGGAAATGAGATCTGAGAACAGCTCAAGCTAAGGTAAGTGGCTAACACTAGCAACTTCACACCATAACGGTTTATTTAAAAGTGTTTTATTCATAATCAGGGATCAACAGTGAGATAAACCAGCGCTTCTATCTGCTTCATTCAGTCGTGTTGTGTCCTGTTAAAGACCTATTGTCGTGCTGCCGTTTTTCCAACTCTTGCAATGCATTGTGGTCTATATTGCCTGGTCTAGTGACCACCGATGCCCCCTACTATTCAGGGTGCATTGTGGGAAATTGCAGTACTTTTTCACCAACTGGACGTTCTGACACCACTGAAAATGGCATGACCCCTAAATAGTGTCCTATGTAGTAGTAGCCAGTATGTTTTGACAGCATTTAGACAAGGAATACTTTTTATATTGACAAAAAAATTCTAGAAATAAAATCTTTGAAAAACAGATCTTTTCAGCATGGACGTGGACGTTTATTCCTGTTCTATTCCAGCTGGAGTCCTGTAAAGACGTGGCCCTTAAATATACATGTAAGGAAATGCATAAGCAAACATATGTTGTCAGCAGTTACACAGTGGTAAATGACAGTGTCTGGATGCTTTCTTATGCATTTCATCACTGAGCCATTAAAAAGACTGGAGCTGTGTTTACATTTAAATTCAGACTACAACAGCTTTACATGTCAGCTTTAAGTGTCGGGAGTCAGTCAGTGCAGTTGATGAAATTTATAAGCATTTAGTTTCAATGTGGGGGCTGTTTTTCTTCTTTCTGCCTAATATTTTCTGTTGCTTAATGATTTCTGTTGGACCTTGGCAGCTTTGATTCATGAATGGAGAACAATATTTTTTGAAATATTTTTGTAAGAGAGATTTATTATGCAAAGATGACTATGATTACCATCTGTCCATGCTGGACATTGTTTGGTAACATTAGCAAGTCCACCTATCTGTTTTTAATTATCTTACTGGCCACATCCTTGCAGAGCAACTGTAGATCACACTCACTGATGCACTCTTGTCAGTTTTTCTCACTTAATATGACCATCATTTGAAACCATTATCAAGGTGTCTACAATAAAGCATCTAATTAGCTAACACATCCTGTTTTTTTCAATAAGATAAAACATACAACAAATATGAAACTTTAGATTTGATTGTAGAGAACAGTACTTGTTATAATAGTGTCAAAATAACACTTTGGTCTGCTGTCTGCATCTGAAGCATTTTTATTGTCTGCAAACCAGGAAGTAATGTTGGTGCGCTTTTAGCAGTGTGATCCCCAAACTCCTCTGTGGCCTCTGAAAGTTGTGAAACGCCCTTATAAACTCATCGCTGGTGTATAATTAGGATGCTAGAAATGCATTAAGAAAGTGAGGATTACACCTGGACTGCTGAAAAAAAATCTATGAATGAACAAAAATAAATTGAATTTGACTGTGCCAAACAATGCAGAAACCTACAAACTTCAGCAATACGTTCACCAACTTTAACACCAGCACTTTTGTTTTGAAAGTTGATGGTTGATAATGTGTCCAGTGTTTACCTCTCAGCCCAAATCAATCCAAACTAAAATTGGGTCCTATGTCCCTCTCTATCTCCTCTCTCCTTTGCTCTGCTCCTCTCAGGTCTGTCCATTGACTTTGCTGCCAACAAGCTGTACTGGATCAGCTCGGCCAACGGCACTATCAACAGATGCAATCTGGATGGAGGCGGCCTTGAAGTGCTCGAGTCCATGAAGAGGGAGTTAGCTCGTGGCAGCGCTCTGGCCGTGATGGGTGAGTGAGGGATGAGAGGTGGAGGAGTGGCTGGTCAGGAGGGCTTGTTCTGAATGCTGTTGAGGATTAGCGCACAAGTGTTGGAAAATTAGCCTGTGAAGTGGCCTAGAGAATGGAGCTATATTTAGTGCTTTGTCTAACCTGTACTTTTTATTTGGGTTTGTTGGACTTTATTGGATACCTGTAACATTTTGCTTTTCTAACAGTAGTTATAGTAGCCTCTTCATGTGTAGAGAGGGTTTCAGCGTTTGTCATCTGGACACTGTTTTTGTAATGAAGACGTTTCAGCCTATTTATGTGTTTCAGTTTCCTGTTATAGAGATTGAAAGTTATTCATTAAATGTTATTGATAAAGTCCACCATCTTTGAAAGTGCGAGAAACATTCATAGAGATGCATTAGCCAAAACACTATACACTCATTAATTGCTGGGTCAGTATTGGTAAATACATTTATTATACTGTAGTGTCACGTTACATCTGTGTGAATGCTAACTCAATTAGCTAGCATTTTAAAATCTCTATTAGTTCCATGAGATGTGAGGACACATCATTTTGAGGACTTTTCGCTATTCAAAAGATATGATATTTTGTTTTATCAATTGTTAGTTGATATGGAAATGGTCCTGATTTTTTATCATTCTGAAACTAGTAGCATTAGTAGTTGTTGCTGTTTGCCTATAATGTAGCAGAAGCAATGCTTTGTGTAAAATAATAATAATAATAAAAAAAAAAAAAATGTTACATTTGTTTTGTTAGTTGGCCTGGAGCAGTATTTAAGATTGAAACATCAACCATAAAAACACACCATCCTTGAACTTCTAACTAAATAAATAGGCAGGGAAAGTACTAAGAACAAGTAAAGTCATTTTAACTTATGTAGACATCATATTTGAGTGTGTTTGTGACAAATGGAAAATGGTCACATTTGTATATAGTGCTTTTCCACCTTAAAGGCGTTCAAAGCGCTTTACAACACACACACACACCAGTGTCTGCAGACGCTGGGGACAAGGTGGGTTAAGTTGGCATCTATGGGGAGCTAGAATCGCACCGCCAACCTGCGGGTCAGTGGATCTGACCACACAACCAATGATGTTTATGTCTAGAGCGGGATTCAAACCGCCAACCGCTGATCAGTGGACAAACACTCTACCAACTGAGCTACTGCTGACAAACACTTTGATCAGCCCTGTTTCTCAACAGCATAATTTATTGGCGTGGTCGTGCTGTGTCCGTGATGGCTGAGTGCTGATGGAGAGCAGAGGCTTGTCACGAGTACATCTGATTGCTTCTGTGGATTAGCCCACAAGTGTACCAGGATTGTACGTTTAACCAGTTAAGTGGCCTGGAGAATGAAGCCATATTTATTTGTTGGAAAAAAGGAAAGCGTGTTGTGTGAAGTGCTCACAGGGGCCTTGGATAATTAAAACGCAGGGCAGGGGTGATTGATGATTGATTTTTGCCACACGTTTGTAATGGAAAGGGTGGAGGATGTTCATTAAATCTTGATTTTTTTTCTCTATCACTGCTGGATCTGATATGTCACACCATCCATCATTGTGTAGGGTCACTTAGGGCCGCCAAGAAATCTCAACAAGATACAGGGTTCACTTTCACTTCCCCGGGTACAGTAACAGTGGTTGTAGTAGTCAGTAGTCAAAGGTACACTGTCCAATTCGATTAATTTTTGTAGAGCAAAGGTCAAAGCAGCAGTTGTCTCACAAGGCTTCACAAAGTTGTTGATTAAACTAAATAAAAGTAAGAAAATCATGAACAATGTAACAGTCATTGGTCAGATATGTAGCTACAGTTATTTAGGTTTGGCTCTTGGAGTTCTAAATATAGATATACAATATTTGAATATAAAGCTTACTGTGTACAATAAGATAACTGTAAATCACGGTTACAAAATACAAAATTACAAAACCAAAACTTGCACCTTTAAGAAATAGGCAAGGCAAGACAAGTTTATTTGTATGGCACAGTTCATACACAAAGTAATTCAAAGTGCTTTACAGAATAAGAAAGACATTAAAATCATAATACAACAAATCAAAACATTAAATTAACATTAAAAGAGGAGAATGCAGAATAAAAGCCTTTTAGCCATATGCACAGCTAAACAGACCCTGGATTTAAACATTGTCAAAGTAAAGGCCTGTCTCACATCTTCAGGGAGACTGTTCCAGGTTTTAGCTGCATAAAACTGAAATGCTGATTCCCCATGTTTAGTCCTGACTCTGGGCACCAGCAGGAGGCCAGTCCCTGAAGTCCTCAGAGTGTGAGATGGTTCATATGGCACTAACATGTTGGAGATGTACTTTGGTGCTAGGCCATGGAGAGACTTGTAACAAGCAGAGCTGCTCTAAAGTCTATTCTCTGTGCAGAGACCTGAGCACAGGACTTATGTGCTCGGATTTTCTGGTTCTATAGTCAGGACCCAAGCAGTAGTGTTTTGAATGTACTGCAGCTAAATAGATATGTTTTAGCACATGGTTTGGACAAATTTGTCAGAATTAAAAAAATATAAACATCTTAATTTTTGTCAGTATAAATGAAATAAGACTTTTTACGCTAATGCCAAAGACTCAATACTATGCTGAATGTAAATCCAATATCACGGTAGGTCTTTTTCTCAAATCATCACTTTACAATCAAACTTTAAAACTGTTTTCCACACAAGAACACAAGAACTAAAGCTAGCATGATGCTAACATTCGCACTTAGCATAGACCAGTAGAAAATATTGTATTATGACGAAAAGCAGCTCTGTCAATAACTCATCAGAAAGTGCCTGGAAATCACAAAGCCTCAAAAGCAGGGGAGCAATTTAAGATTTCATTTTGAAGGAGGTTTTACTGAAGCAGAGAAATTGTGCTTCTGTGTTGGAAATTACACAGGTCACGCTGACACTGGTCTAAATGTAGATTTCAGTTATTCATGACCAAAGAAAAATGTGAACTTGGATTACCTCAAGTAGCAGCGGTAAACTATTGTTGAGTTGTGCCTGTACCCAATTTTTTTGTATTTGATCAAAGTTTGCCTCGCCCCAGCACAAATATAATGTATGAGCAGCTCTTGAGGTCAAAATAAGTCTGCGGTGTACTATGCACATCTAATTATAAAGCCTTTTATTGTCCGATAATCAGGAACTGTTAGTATTCTAGTTGTTGTTAGCTTTACCTAGATTTTCAAAATTAAAAAAAAAAAAAAAATCACTTGTGAATCAGTGTGAGACTTCTGTCATTGCAACTTAGTGCACTTTCGCTTTCTCTCAGCAGCTGATGCCACCAGGGCCAGTTACAGGTCAGATCTATGGAGAGGTATTACTGTTTGAGACCTGTTGAAAACTCTGAAGGACTTATTTTTTAACACATTTGTAATTTGACAACAAAATTATACACATATAACAAGTAGGAAAAAACAACCAATTTAATAATTTCTGTTGAACAAAATTCAGCACAAATCTGTATAAAAATCGATACATTTTAAGCCTTATAAGACCTCAAATTCTGTGCGAAATACTTTTACTTTTTACTCTTTTTACACTTTAATACTTTTACATAAGTAGATTTTTTCATGTGATACTTTTACTTTTACTTGAGTTTTGTTTTTTGTTTTTATTTTGCTCCAGTATCCGTACTTTTACTTAAGTAACAAAATTGAGTGTTTCTTCTGGTTATAACAAAATATTATACATAAATTGTTGTTATAAATGACATACGCTGATTTCATGTATTCATTCAAAATTCCTTGCTTGGTTTTCTATAGTTGCTTTGCTAAATCCTTTAACCTTATTTGACTTTTGAAGATACCGACATGCGCAGACAAAAGATCAATTAAATTCTTTCCAGATCTGAAATTATCAATTGTCTCATTCCACACTGTTTTGGTCCTAACAATTGGGACAGTTCCCGGAGAGCTATGGAAATGGCATTGTGCCTCAGCCAAAAGCACTAATGAGAAACCGCCACACATAATGAACATGGGGCTTTCGGCTCAGACTGTGGGTGTATGTGTGCGTTTCAACTAAAGTGTCATTTTAATTTTTATTCGGAAAAAAAAAAAAATTGAAATTGTTTGTCAGGGTGATACTTTAGGCTGTCTGAGCATATCATTAATCAGTGCAAGCCTTTTGTTTTGAGAGAAAATGTGGAGAGGTTTAATTACATTGTTAGAATGCACAAGTGGGATACTTGATTAAAAAGAAAATATATCTTAAAAACATATTGTATACAGTCTGACAATTATTTGGGACAAAATTGAATTCATTGTTATTTAAAGCAATTATATCTCCTGTCAAAACTTAACCTGTTAACCTGTTTTAATGGAATTTAATCATCAAGTCTTAATCATGTTTTGAAAAGCCACTGTAGATTCAATGAGTCCTTTTGTTTGTTTAGAAGCACCAATCAGTCATAACAGATGTATTTATTATTTTATTTTTCACTTTTTGTACTTGGGGCAATCATTTTAAATAAAGAGTTGCTGTATTTTGTTAGCATTGTAGCAACTTCTCAACCCATACGTTTGCATTCATTAGGGGCAGAGTGGGGCTCTGAAATCTACCGGGAGCGTTTGCAATACAGCGGCCCATCACCAGTCTACCAGCCCTCTTTTTCAGTGTGGTTGTGTAAAGAGAATTTTGCCAAAAAATAGAAATAAAAATCCTGTGCTCTGCTGCATTTCAGTTATTGTAATAAGCCCATTATTATTGGCAAAAAATAATAAGTTGGTGAGATCTCATCTTGGTCTTAATGCTTTAAACTATGTATCAAACTATTGGCCTGTACTATTCTTTTGTCATGTAATTTATAAGCAAAATGTTCAATTTCAATGCACAATTTACGTCAAAAAATCAGCTGAACTCACTATTGCTCTGGACAGGACAGCTTTTTGTGTTTTGCGCAGTTAACTCATTGTCATTTTAAAACCTTGTCACAATAACGTCCATTCTGCAGTTCGTCGTAGATGGTCTTATTTTGAAAGGGCCACGGGAAGTGTTTAGTTGAAGTCTGCGGCGCACTGGAGGAACTTTTCCGAGACTTTGGGCTACATGGGAATAAACACACGAGTTGGCGTTACTTAGTGGCCGTTCTGCTCCTTTGGCCGGTGCACTCTCGCATCTCTCCCATGGAACAAGCCCGACACCGGCCCACAGAGCCTGCCAGCCCATTACCGCTCCACCACTGGTATTCACTGTATAAACATGCCACGTGATGCAGATTTTACTATGGGTGATACTCTTTGTTCCTTGTGGAGATAGGGACTTTATTATTATATTTCGGTAATGAGAGATGGAAGCCGATGTGACACAGAATAATGGCCTGCTTTCTGAATAGTAGCAGGTACAGCAAAACAGTCAAATGATTTCCCAGCAATACCATCAATCACAATTAATGGCATTTGGTTATGTGCAGGAAATTGTTGAATGATGAAATGAGCGGCTCTATGCAATATATAGTAAGATTGGAAATATTTACTGCTGCTTTTATATGGTGTGCTTGCAATTTGAAAGAAAAAATCCTAGTTGTAGGAGTTGAGGAGTAGTGTAGGAGTAGTGTTTTAGAAGTAGTAGTAGGAATAGTAGAAGGATGAGTAGTATGAATGACAGAATCACTAATAGTAAAAACATTATAGAAGATGATCAAAAATATATAATTGGTGACATTAACGTGTAGGACGACAGTAGCTCAGTTGGTAAAGTGTTTGTCCATTGAGTCGTAGGTTGGTGGTTCGAATCCTGCTCTCGACATAAACATCAAACGTCAAATCCACTAACCCACAGGTCTGTGGTGTGATTCCAGCTCCCACAGATGAATACTATTGTTGTGCCCTTGGGCAGGACACTTCGTCCCCAGTGTCTGTGTACACTGTCGTGTGTGTTTGGGTAAGTGGTTCCTTGATGTAAAGCGCTTTGAGTGCCTTGAAGGTGGAAAAGTGCTATATAAAAATGTTTCCATTTACTATAATACTTGCTGTAAATATGTAAATATTAATCGATACACAATTACTGCTGATTGGTGGATTTCCTACCACAGTAAAATTGCATGTGTCCATCATTAAAGGTGCCTTATACTCTTTAATATTAGCTGCTTCCAAGAAAATAAGATACATCATTAGAAACATACTGTCGAACCTTTTCGATTTAGGTACTTGACCAAGGTTGGATATTACATAAGAATAATAAATAAATAGTTCAGAAAAAGCTGGAAAAGTATTGATAAGCTATTGATAGCCCCAAAATCATGTCAGTGTACCCTTTTAGCTAGTCCAAAGTTGGGGTAAGGTTAACTTGGTAGGGCATCTGACTTTCAATCTTTGACACATTAATATTAGAATTAGAATATTACAATATATTAGAATATTAGTATTTTCCAAGACTATGACATAAGCGTTTCAGTTTTATGCAGCTAACACCTGGAACAGTCTTCCTGAAGATGTGAGACAGGCCTCTACTTTGAAAATGTTTAAATCCCGTTTTAAAACGGTTCTGTTTAGCTGTTCATATGACTGAATGGTTTTTATTCTGCACTCTTCTCTTTTAATGTTATTTTTATGTTTATTATTTATGATTTGTTTGTATTGTGATTTTAATGTCTTTCTTATTCTTTTAATCACTGTGCTATACAAATAAACTTGCCTTACCTCGCCTAATGTAAAAATGCAAAAAATAATAGAGTGCTATAGGAATATGTTGAAAGTGTTACTTTAATTGAAAGTTAGTTTTGACCATCACCAGTGGCTTAAAAATGAGACAGGAACGCAGAGAGACGAGGACACATTTAATCTCTCCAATATGAAACTAAAGGCAGCTCTGGTCCTTAACAAGATTTCAATGTTCAGTGTCTACAGTGAGTTTGTGACCAAGATAAAGTCATAGTAATAACCAAAGTTTCACATCATTAAAAGTTTCATTCTATACCATTTAGTTTTGTCTGAGGTAAAAAGCAAGTTGAGAGTAGATTTTTGTCTTTAAGGATGTGTTCACACTTGTCCTGGTTTGATCCTGGTTTGAGGCCAGTTAAGTCCTGATTTAGACTTAGTTTGGTCCCAGTTCAGTCCTGGTCTAGGCCTGGTTTAGTTTGGATTTACAAGTTAAGTAAGGACTGCCCCATATTTATAGGAACACTAGTGGACTGGATGAACAGGCAGGGAGATCAGGCCAAAACGGTTACAGGAACACACAAAAAGTAAAGTATAATAACCAGAAAAAAGTGGTTACTTGTCTCCATCCATCCATCCATCCAT
>KN471798.1:0-20592 GCA_000787095.1 Periophthalmodon schlosseri
GGGGTCTGGAGGACTAAAAGGGAGAGTAAGGGGGGAGGTGGAGCTGGGTCTGGAGGACTAAAGGGGAGAGTGAGGGGGGAGGAGGGGCGGGGTCTGGAGGACTAAAGGGGAGAATGAGGCATCTGGAGGTATAAGAAACAGTGTGATTAGTCTAACAGGTATCCACACTACAAACTCCACCCCTTTAGCCAGGTGTTTGTAATCAGGCAGTCCTGCGTGATGTCATGTGGTACTTGAAATGTGCCACTGGAGCCAGCACACATCCAGTTTTTGACTTTTTTTTGTTTAGAAAGATGCAAATGTACCTAGTTTGCACAAAAGTTGCCAAAAACGCCTAAAAACAGTAGATAATGCTATTTAAACACCATATACACAGTTTAGGAGCAAAGTAAAGTGGATTTAGATTCGCTTGAAGACTTTCAAATAAATATTATGAACTCATCCACCCTCATTATTCCCCCCGGTGTAAAAATAAATATTGTCTTTGAATTCTAATGCTTTCACAAATCCACAAGTTGCAAAGATGTCACATTTTACAGCGAAAATTAACACGTCCCCATCACGTCTTCTGTAACGAGGAAAGCCTGATGCATTGTGGGAAAGTGTTGCGTTCACTGCACTTGGGGTTTCCTGTTTCTGACTGTTAACAAGTTCCTGAATTAGTGGCTCGTCACCTCGGCAGGATCCTCAGCACCGCGTGTGCCTCGCCATCCGAACAAGCAGAAACTGAGAAGAAAAACTACTCTCAAACTGCAGCTCCGAGCCAAAGCTGAAAACACAATGTTTCATACGGAGTTTTACTATGTACAACAAACTTAGATTAAAGGGCCCATATCACACTCCCTCATCTATGTCATACTGTTGTTTCCTCATCACAAACAGACCTGGAGTTGTGCCTTGTTTCATTCACACATGTTTAAAACACAAACCCTGCATATTTAGGCTGAGGTCTTCTTTCAAACTGAAAACACTCTGTTCCTCCTTGTGATGTCATGTGGTAATACAGGAAGTGCTTCACTGTGTTTTTAAACTCCACACACCTTCACTAGAATCATTTGGATGATTTCAGCCTCGGAATTGCCAATCTCTACGGAACTAAACATAAAAGGTAGCCTTTAACGTCAAAACTACCACTTCATGACATCACAAGGTGGAACAGAGCATTTTGAGCTTTGGAGATGTAGATAGACTAATAATAAAGTGTTACTCAAACATGTGTGAACGAAACAAAACACAACTCCAGGTATGTTTTTGAAGCGGTAACAGCATTATAACGTGATTTAAAGCTAACAAGATGCACTACTACATGTAACTTTTCTTGTACATATATTCGCCTCCTGCTTGTCTCCATGGAGATGTTATTGCTTTACCTGGAATGTTCCTCACTGTAACATTAAACATTCTATTTTGCGTTTATTGAATTATTATTTTTTAATTTGAAAAACATGCCCAAGCTTACTGTGAGTGGGGTCGCTTCTCCACAGAACTGACCTGTAACTTGACCCGGTGTCTCGTCTCCATGGAGACAGATCATTTTAAGGCCATACTGAAGAATATTCCATGCAAAGCAATAATCATATCGCATGGACATAAGCAGGTGCAGGCCCTCCACCAGAAAAGTTACATAGTTTATCTTTAAAAACATGCTTTCACTGTGGCATAAGCTGAACAACAGTTTTCATTTTGTTCGTTATAAACTACAATATCAATCTGTTATGACCTGTCTTCATAAAATAAACAGGTCCATTAACTTCCTGTTCAAAATGGCATCAATGATTTTAACAAGCAGCAGATTTAAATATATGAGGGGTTTTTTCAGTCTAAAGATCAGTGGAACTTTCCTGCTTAAATAAAGGTCATTAGACGTTTGACAGCTACGGAATATAATTGAATAATAATTGGAAAGATGGAAGCACTAATCCCCCAAATGCAGGACAGGATTACAAATACAGGATTACAAATACAGGATAACTAATACAGGATTACAGATATGGGATTACAAAGTGGCTCAGTTGGTAGAGTGTTTGTCCACTGATCCGGAGGTTGGTGGATCGAATCCCGCTCTCGACATAAACATCACTGGTCGAGCGATCAGATCCACTGACCCACAGGTTGGCGGTGCGATTCCAGCTCCCACAGATGAATGCTGTTGTTGTGTCCTTGGGCAAGACGCTTAACCCACCTCGCCCCCAGTGTCTGCGTACACTCATGTATGAATGGGTGAGTAGTTTCTTGATGTAAAGCGTTTTGAGTGAGTTGAAGGTGGAAAAGTGTTATATAAAAATGTGACCACATGCTAAGGGAAAAAACAAAACATTTGGTCCATTTGGTGAGGGTTATGTGTTTGGTGGATGGAGAGGTTGGTTTTTTTGAAATGTCTCTTCTGATATGACATTAGGTCTAAGCTGAAATGAATAATTTGCTATAAAAATAATGATGAGAAAAGTCTCTTTTGTAAAGTACGGATTTTGGAATCGTATTAATCAACTTTAACTCCCTAAACTACAATCAGTCCTAGCAGCCAACGCAATGTTAAAAGGTCACAAAGGAAAAAAAGACAGAATAAGTTGCTGAAGTATAGTGTAACTGATTTTTACTGTTTTAAAAATCTCAAAAACAGGACTAGTTCATTTTAAATGGTTTGCAGTGGTCCAAAGTTACTCCTCACATACCTTATGCATTCAGAGCATCCTAATTATTCACAGCAATGACCGCAACTAGCATGCTAACTCAAACTTCTGATTCTCTGACAAGAAAACCTTTTATAATTAGCAGGATTGTTCTGATACTGCACATTTTTCAGGTATCAGTGAGTACCAAATCACTGATCCGATACCACTTTGTATTCCAGAATGAGGACCCACTGATGCGAGCACTGCCACTGTTGACGTCTGCGGCTAATGCTAACGCTAACGCCCAGAGCAAGTACAATGCAGACTGTGGAGACTCTGCAGACACTTAAAACACGCTAATAATGACAGAAAAGACATTTGTGTTGGCTCTTTGATACCTTCATTTAGCCTTTGGAGTGGACGCTGAACTTGGTAAAGTAATAATAATACTTCAGTCCTCAACATCTCATTTAACCTGTAGATGTTCTTCAGAGAGAGACTTTTACTAGAGATATTTTTGCTCTTGTACTGTAACTAAAATTCAGTAGCCTTAGTCTGCTTCTTTATGCAGTATTGGACTGGTATCAGTAAGTGAGTACACTAAGGCCAAGTATCAGTATCAGATCAAATTTTTAAAAATGGTATCGGAACATCATTAATAATTAGATCCAGACATAGACTGTATATATAAATGGACATAGCTAACCCATTATGCAGTATTGGACTGGTATCAGTATCGGTGAGTACAGTATCAGATCAAATTTTTAAAAATGGTATCGGAACATCATTAATAATTGGATCCAGACATAGACTGTATATATAAATGGACATAGCTAACCTGGTAGCCGCCACGTTCCAAATAGGAAGTGAGCATGGATGAGCTTCAGGCTCCATTGACTCTTGTATTTTTATTTCACAATCATGTCAGTGAATCAAGATATGCGCATTAATAACAGACAAATCAGATGCCTTCATTCCCTGAGATCACTCGTGCTAGCGTTAGCAACAGGTTTGATTGACAGCGCTGCTAAGCACCCGCTCCCTACTAAACCGGCGGTGTGGGCGGGAAGGGGTTTTCTTCAGCTGCCTCGCTCCAGATTGGCTCTTTGATTACTATGATACTCGCAGTCGGAATTCCAAATATGAAACTCGGCTCCAAATTTGCCGCTATAACCGCTCTAGCCTCGATGAGCTTCATTTAACTGGAGCCGAACGCTATGGATGACATCACGCTCCCTTAGTCCGCCTAGTCTACGGGTGGGACAGTACACAGTGGACTTATTTTGACCTCATGAGCTGCGTTTACAATTTATCTGTACTTGGGCAAGACACATTTTGCTTAAACACATGGGGAAAAACGGTGTACAGGGCCTTTAATGAGGAAAAGGGTTGAAGTGAAGTGAAAGCAGTGGTTTTATATTCTAGATTCATGAATAGCTACAAAAACATGAGCGTCCTCCATTTCTCTAAAGCACTTAGTCGCTATAACCGCTCAGAAGCACTTTTCAAACCTGTACTATTTGATCTCTCTTTTACCATCGGGGACTTCCAAAACCCAGTGTCAGTCGTCATTGTTGGTTTACGTAACGACATGTCTGAACTCTAAAGATATTTTCTACCCTCTTAACAGTTCGACAAAAGGCGCTGTCACTGATTTGATTCAAAGTCCCTCCCCTCTCCTCTTTCTCTCCCTCTTTCTCTCCCTCTCTTTTCCCATAATAATCGCACGTTTTAGAAGGTTTGGAAGAAAACGTCTCGCTCACATGTCAGGATCCATTCAGTTCCCTGGACATTTTGCTCCCTGAAGGTACAAATCTGCTCTCTCTGCTTGACGGCGCCATACGCTGACAGGAGCGAGCGGCCTGCTTATTATATCGGATACTTGTGTCGTTTTGCATTGAGTTGGGATGTCATTGGAGGCGATATGTTGCTTTAAAGAAAACACATTACTTACTTTTTGGAGCTTTTAAAGAGGAGGTATTACGCTAAATCAGTTTTTTGGAGCTTTCTGCCATTTTATAACGTTATTCCCTCATGAAAAACACGCCCGAAGAGGTTTTAGACGTCATCCATGCATGTTTGAGTAATCTAGCGATCTCTCCCAATTCAAACCGTCCTTACTTTAAGCTTTCAGTAAGTTGTTTTCTGTTAACTTTTATGTGAAGCACTTTGGTCAGCTCAAATTATTTATACAGCACAGTTAAAACAAACTTGAATTGAATGATTTTGTTCAATGCTCCGCCCACAAGCCTACATCACCCATGCTCCCACACTGCAATTTTCCATGAATAAACAAAAACATACCTAGTGTTGTATTTTGCTTCTTTCATGCTTGTTTCTTTAGTTCATTAAAACATTAATCTGTTTTCATTTTTTGAGTTTTGTTGCGTCATAGGTAAAAATCAGAACTTCTCCTGCATAGTTTTTAAACCCATAAACCATCACCAGGCTCGTTCTGTGGTCAAATTATTTACAGTTTAATTTAGTCATGGTGACCCCTCCCCTATCCCGGATGACCCCCTCTGTCCCTTAGTTTTGAGTGGGCTCTGGTCCTACAGATTTGAACTTTAACTGTACATAGATGTGCGCTAGTCCTAGACACATCCCCTGCCTGGTTTAGTCCTGGTTTAGCTGTCGTTTAGTCCTGGTTTAGTCCTGGTTTGTCCTCGTTCAGTCCTGGTTTAGTCCATGGGAGGGGATCTCTCCTTCATTGTGGTTTTCTTCTCTGTTTCCCACTGGGTTTTTGTGAGCTGTTCCTGCAGGAGGAGGGTCTGAGGACAGGGGGCGCTCTGGGACAGTTCTCCAGTTGCTTGTTTTCTATGTCATGTTGGTTAATCTGTCTGTTATTGACTGTTGGATTTTCTAACTTTCTGTTGGTTAAATCAATGATCTCGTTAAGAGATCTGTTGTGATTTTGGGCTTTAGAAAAATACATTGAATTGAATTAAGTTATTGCTTTACCTAGAATGTTCCTAGATGTAGCATTAAATGTTCTATTTTTTAACATGTTGGTTTGGTAAGTCAATAGTTGTTTTGTATGGATTCTTGGAGCACAAACTCACAGTCTGATTCCATAGCAGTTCATTTGAGGAGACAAAGTTTCTCAGTAGGATATTTAAAGTTTAATTTAGTCACAATTTGAGTCGTACTAAAGATGATGTCATTAGTCTGTAAGAGACGGCTCAGTGTAAAAGGTTATTTAGATAAAAGTAAATGAGACAAATGTCCAAAATAGTGTTCAAAGTGTTCACAGTGGCAGTAGGTTGGTGGTGGGAACAGGAGATACAGAAGTCCTTATAGCTGGGTCTGGGTTGTGGGTCCGATCCCAGCTCAGAAAAGTTTGTCGTGTCATTGAGCAACACACTGCACCCACCAAGCATAAATATACAGTACGATTCTTCTCCAAGAAGTTTTCAGACATCAAACTTCTACTTCTTCTTGAGTAATATACTGTGCAGTGTAACAGAACTATTACTCGAGTAAAAGTATTGGTTCCTCGTCCCACTGTGAGTAAGTCTAAAGTGACAAAAGCTTTATGTTGACAATATAAATCATTTTCATTGTGAGGTATTTTTTTCCATTCAAAAATATATTTTGTTTAAAATTATTAATCGCTATGGCAACGGTCCAAGATTCTCATAATTTTAAAACCGCTAGACAGAAGTGGGTAATCGGTTTTAAAATTATTACGAGTAACTTTTTAAAGAAATTGTACTTTTCAGAGTACTTTTCTAGCAGCATACTTTTACTCCTACTTAAGTAATATATTGTACAGGGTAACAGTATTCTTGTGTTTCCTGTACCGTTCCTTCAGATATGATTTACTTTTTTCAAATTTTTGTGTCTATCTTTTGAAAATACCAGATTTTGTGCATTATTTCATATTTTGTCCTTCACATTACATTCATTTCAAATTATAAATCAGATGTTACGTCCCGACAGTTACTCTTTAAGTTACTCTTACTTTATTAGTAGTTTTCCCAAATACTTTTTTACTCTAACTTGAGTCATTTCTTGGACCACTACTTTGTACTTCTACTTGAGTAATATTGCTTTAAAGTAACGTTACTCTTACTTGAGTACATGAGCTTTGGTTACCCACCTCTCCTTTATTTATTTATTTAGTATTTGGTGACTATTTTTACTTCTACGTATATAATATCCTGAGTGGTTGAATTACTCTAACCACATGTAGAAAAAAGGGTGACAGTGGCTCAGTTGGTAGAGTGTTTGTCCACTGATCAGAAGGTTGGCAGTTAAAATCCAGCTCTCGACATAAACATCATTGGTTGAGTGATCAGATCCACTGACCCACAGGTTGGCAGTGTGATTACAGACAGATGAATGCTGTCATTGTGACCTTGCACAAGACAGTTAACCCCCCTCACCCCTGGTATGTGAATGGGTAAGTGGTTCCTTGATGTAAAGTGCTTTGAATGTCTTGAAGGTGGAAAAGCGCTATATTAAAATGTGACCATTCACAATGAATCAACTTGACCTTATGCAATGGATCCCACCTTGACGCTTGAGAGATTACATAGACGTCTAGCTCTGCTCTGCTAAATTCAATTCATGATTTCAGCTTATTGTCATATGCAACATTTTGAAGACTTTTTTCATTTAAGGGTTTAATATTTTGTTAATTGCTATGGCAACAGTCCCAGAAACCCACGTATGCTCATTTTTTCTCCTGTACTACAGAATACTGTTTGGCTCCAGTCCAGCCCTGATCATTTCCTCTCCTCCATGTTGGTATCCTCTGGTCTTTCTCAGGTTACAGTAGCAAACCCTCTCACCCACGAGCCTGATTCATTTTGTCGCATGTAAAACCATTTCATCGCGTGTGTGTGTGTGTGTGTGTGTGTGTGTGTCAGAGCTCTCTGTGTGTAAATCTGTTTGTGTCTCTGTTTCTGTGTGTGGCCATGGTCAGCCCGGAGAGAGCAAATCCAAATCTTTAGTTTTCACATCATGTCGCGGTTTGGAGGAGTTTCCATGACGACGGCAGAGGCTAACAAAGAGCTTGAAGCAGCACTGAAAACTAATGTTGATTGAAATGTTGATTTTTATTCATTCTCTGTGGGTTCAATCTCATTAAAGGGGACATACTACCCAATTATACTAATGAGCTTTAATGACTCACTAATGCACGCGCTCACCATGTGGTATTTCATGATAATAATAATACGCAATCTATCTTCTTTTGTCTTGCATTAAATATCTAAATGCAAAACTGACTTTTAGAGCTTTTAACCATGTTATAACATTGTTACCTCATCTGTCTCTATTCAAGCTGCTTTCACTAATCCTCTGTAAAAAATCCTTCCTCTGAGACATCACCAAAACATGTGGTTTGAATTTTCCATTGTTGTGTCACAGGTAAAAGGTCTGCACTGTTTTTAAGCCCATAACTCATCGCCAAATCTAGTTCATTGCAACAACATGCTTACATTAATATGTCCGGGCATGTCAGTTATGAGTTAGTATGATTGTTTTTCCCTACGGTAATTCCTTTTGCTGCCAGTAGATGGTGAGCTAACACCAACTCCCAGTATGGGCAGTGCCCAAGCTGGGAGATAATGTCTGTTTTTTTTTTATATTTGGTCATTATTTTAAGTTCTAAAACATGACATGGAGGACCTCTGTCAAAGCAAAGGTCCTCCATGTCATGTTTACTCCAGGCCCTCAAGGTCCTCCAGAACATGTTTACTCCAGGTCCTCAAGATCCTCCAGAGCATGTTTACTCCAGGCCCTCAAGGTCCTCCAGAACATGTTTACTCCAGGTCCTCAAGGTCATCAAGAGCATGTTTACTTCAGGTCCTCAAGGTCCTCAAGAGCATGTTTACTTCAGGTCCTCAAGGTCCTCCATAATATTTGTCCTTTAAGTTTCATTACAGCAGCAGCCTCCTCCTCCTCAGCCTCCTCTTCCTCAGCCTCTCAAGCTCCTCTTATCCAGGATGTGCAACAGGTCAAATCGCCCACTATCAAATACCAGCAGCTCGTCTGCATGGTGATAGATTAGTTTAATGCCATACTGCGGAACATTCCTGGCAAAGCAATAAGACCCTTGTTGTGGAAATTATAATATATATCTCTTGATGAATAATAATTCATTTGCCAGGACAGGGCCCAGTCCTGCCCTGGACACAGACCAGCAGCCTCCCTGTGTCCCAAGTAAGTCTCTCCTCAGTCTCCTCAGAGTCTCTCCCCTCTTTATGTATTTACACCCGTATGACAAACATCATGAATTACAAAAGCAGGGTCACATCTGTTCAGTCATGTGATAATGACCTTTCACACCTGAGGAGAAGGTAACACTACGGAGGGTTTCCTGGAGGATGGTTCATGTCTGCTCTAAGTCTGACAGACTCACACAGGTCAAATGCATTTACACAAAGACGTGTGATAAAAATATTTTCTTCACGACATGACTACAGATACATTTCCATCACACCCTCAACCAGAAAAGTTACACAGTGCACCTTTAATGACCATAATAATAGGCTAGTAAACAGAACACTTCCATAGACTTGTTTCCTTGGCAGCACTGTGTTGTTGTGTAGTTGGATGTTGTGGAGGTTTCAGGACACTGCTTGGCTGCTCATATCAGTGACAGTAGAGAAGTGTAGAGCAGAGCAGTATGTGAGGTTGTGGGCATGATTCCCACTCGGCACTATGCCCTTTGGCAAACACACTTAACTTCACAGGGAGAGGCTCTATTTGTGTAACATTTGTGTGAACCATGTTAATTATGCAAAGAAATTCAAACGGCAACAATGGCTCTGAGCTGAAGTTGGTAACACTTTAGTTTTTGGTGCATTTATTAACAGGCTCATACTTTACGTACTTGTAATTCAGGGCTAATTAGCGTTTATTGGGATTATTCCTGTCTGAATTTGCATAACCGTATTCTGCTGCTAATTGTACATTTACATTTACACTTTACTATTACTAAACCACATAAAAGTAAGCTATATTTATTTATTTTTTCCCCATTTATTTCAGCAAAAGTGTGTCTTGCTCATAGACTGAGTGGAGCCAAAAGCTATGGGTGACATCACACTCAGTCAAATGAAGCTCATTGAGGCTAGCAGTTATAGGAGCCAATTTGGAGCCGAGTTAGCGGGTTAGCGGCTATGTCCATTTATATATACAGTCTATGGTTTTGCCCCAGTACAGATATATTGCTTAAGTAGCTCTTGAGGTCAAAATAAATCAGCTGTGTTATGTCTGCATCTAATTATAAAGCGTTTTACTGTGCGATAATCAGAAAGTGAGTGTTAGCATTCTAATTTTTGTTAACTTTACCGTCAAGGCAAAATTCCACTCCAGTCCACTCTGAAACACTTATAAACTCATTTAGGATGTAATTAGGATGCTCTGAATGCATAAGGTAAGTGAGGAATAACTTTGAACCACTGCAAACTGTTTAAATGAACTAGTTCAGTTTTTCACGTTTTAAATCAGGTACATTCTACCCATTAGTGGGTTTGCCTCTCCACAGATCTGACCTGTACCTTGGTGGTAACCTAGTGGCTTCACTTGCTCGTCGCTATAGAGATAATACTATACTGTTGAACATTATAGGCAAAGCAATAACATCTCCACAGAGAATGAGAAAAGTTACACACTGCACCTTTAAAGAGGAGGTATTTTGCAATTTTTTTTTTTTTTTGAGCTTTTTCCCATGTTATAGAATGCATAATAATGAAGAAAAAAAACATATATTTCACATATAAATCGCATCTGAGAATAAGTGTCACCCCCGGCCAAGCTAAGAAAAAAAGTGCGACTTATATTCTGGAAAATACGGTATATATATTGTATAGTTGTGGGTAAAAGTTGTCAAAATAATATTACTGAGGTACTGCTACTATGCTCTTACTACTGCTACTACTATTACTACTCAAATCTTGCAGTAAATCTGAACCTTACAGTAAAACAATGTAAAAATCTATGAGGGGGTGTTATGCAAAATCAATACCATGTTATAATGTCGTTCCCTCATCAAAAAACATGCCTGAAGAGGTTTTACATGTCATCCATGTATGTTTGAGTAATCTAGCGACCTCTCCCGGGCCTATTCAAACCCTCCTAACAGTTAGCTGTAAGATTCTGTACAGTGCTCCGCCCACAAGCCTACGTCACCCATGCTCCCACACGACAATTCTCCGTAAATATACAAAAACATGATACAAACCTGATGTGACGTGCAGTAGTTTCGTTAGTGGGATGTGCGCTAATTGTGATGCGATAGCGCTCTGAAGGGGGAGTGACTTAGCAGAAGTACAATACCTCCTCTTTAATACCCCATAGAAGTACAATACCTCCTCTTTAATACCCCATAGAAGTACAATACCTCCTCTTTAATACCCCATAGAAGTAAAACACCTCCTCTTTAATACCCCATAGAAGTAAAACACCTCCTCTTTAATACCCCATAGAAGTACAATACCTCCTCTTTAATACCCCATAGAAGTACAATACCTCCTCTTTAATACCCCATAGAAGTACAATACCTCCTCTTTAATACCCCATAGAAGTAAAACACCTCCTCTTTAATACCCCATAGAAGTAAAACACCTCCTCTTTAATACCCCATAGAAGTACAATACCTCCTCTTTAATACCCCATAGAAGTACAATACCTCCTCTTTAATACCCCATAGAAGTACAATACCTCCTCTTTAATACCCCATAGAAGTAAAACACCTCCTCTTTAATACCCCATAGAAGTAAAACACCTCCTCTTTAATACCCCATAGAAGTACAATACCTCCTCTTTAATACCCCATAGAAGTACAATACCTCCTCTTTAATACCCCATAGAAGTATACAACTCCCTTTTTATCAGTATTTTTACTTGGGTTCTACATAACTTGAGCTCTAAACACCTTCCCTCAGCAGATCTGTCATTCCACATCTGTATTCTCAAAGCGTGTTCTTTTATTAGGTCAACTTACAAAACCCAAACTTGACATTTCATCATTAAAGCGGGGAGCTAAATAACAGATTGAGGGCAGGGCCAGATAAGGCCAGAGTATAGGACGGGCTCAGAGGAAACTCAAAGAGAACAAAACACATGTCTCGAAATGTCTTCTCCATCAAGTCCCTTATCTCCTGCCTTAAAACAAGTCTGCAGCTATCAAACCAGTCACGCTGTTAGAATTACCTCCTCCGTTTCTGTCTCTTTCCAACAGAGCTAAATGTGTTGAAACAAACAGAAAATGTGCATGTTTCTTCAAGTTCTGAACCGTTTTGAAATGTTGCAGTAATCCTCACCTGTGTGGTGTAGAGCCGCACTGCAGGCGGAGGTGTTCCGTGGTACAGTTTTGCAGGTACAGTTTTGCAAGTACAGCAGCAGAGATGAGAGTGAGAATCAGATGGGATCACGGTATGAAACATAGTGCATTATGAGTTATTTTTTCGGAGAGTGGTGGAAAGCAGAATTCCTGGAAAAGGCTGAAGCTAAAATGGAGGAAGAACATAAATGGGATTATAAAGTGGGGATGCTGTTTTTAGTTGTGCTGTGTGTCTCATCTCTTTTACTTGTATTTTTAGATAGCTTTTTTTTTTTTTTTCTTTTTTTTATATCGTGTAGTTTAAACCACCCAGCTTGTTCCCTAGAAACCCAGGTGACGTGTAAGCGCCAGTCCCTGCCCGGACACAATCAGAGTACCCGCAGTTGGGGAGAAAATGAACAAAAGGGAGAGAGGAGAGGAGTGAACAGGAGGAAGGACACAGGAGACTCAGGCCCTGGAGAGATGAGGAGTCCTGCCTCGTGCTGTAAGTGTGCTGCACTTACCTAAGGCCTGAGGCGGCTCCTCGTTTGGTGAGCCAGGCTCCGGCTCCGGCTCCGTGCTCTGGCTCGGGAATCATAGAGGGACCAGGACAGAGCTGCACTGGGATAGCAATACTGACAACAACAACAACAACAACAACATCTGTGTTACTGTTACTGTTACTGTTACTACTACTACTACTACTACTACTATTATTATTACTACTACTACCACTACTATTACTACTACAACTACAGACTTGTCAAAGCCTCTCAAAGTGCTGCTCTGTCATTCATTCACTCCACACTCGCTGATGGTAATTTACTATTGTAGCCACAGCTGCCCTGGGACAGACTGACGAAAACGAGGCTACCAATCTGCGCCATCGGTTCCTGTGACCACCACCAGCACTCACGCACATGTCACTTTCATACCAGGCAGTGTGGGTGAGGCGTCTTGCCCAAGGATGCAACAGCAGAACTCGGGCTGTGGGACCACTGCTGTATATACAGATAGCAGGGTCATACTCTCTCGGTGTTGTACATTTCACAGGTGCAGAAGTCAAAGGTGAAAGGGCGTTTGTCACTCTGCGCTCTCCGTGCCAAGGTCACCATGGAAACAGTCATGTGAGCAAACATAAAACACGCCAGGGTCATGTGTCCTCCCTGTGAGCAAAGGAACAGAACTGAAACTAACCGTCCCTCCTCTGTACCATATATTCACTGTTCCTCCTCTGTACCATATATTCACTGTCCCTCCTCTGCACCATATCTCCAGTAGCTCTCCTCTGTTCCACTTTGGTTCACATAGACTTTTGAATACTACGCTCATTGGCAAATATCAAACCGAATGATATATTCCGAATGCTTAACACTCATTTGAAAGTGTAATAGCTTGCTTTTGAGCCCACTCGCTGCTGCCCCCTGGGGTCCGTAAACATTTAAATCCACTTTGGTTTAATCTGGTGACTTCCAGCTGCTTTAGGTGAAGTCGGGAGCGCAGGTAATGTGTGCTTCTGTTTGAATGTCATCCCAGACACCGAACCAAACACATAAACAGAAAACAGAAAACAGCCAGTGCTCTCAGCCAGGGAATGTGGACGCTTTAATGGAGATGGGACAAAACTGAGCCGCTATGATGAGACCTGCACATTTGCCTGCACACGAATATGTTTTAGATAAAGCAAAGGGTGGCTACATTGAGGATTTGAACGTAAAATATATATTTAAAAAAAAAATGTATTTAACTTTTTTTCTTTGCTACATAATTCCATATGTCTTACTTCATATATTTGACGTCTTCTGTGTGTATATAAAATGTAGAAAGAAAAAAAAAAACAAAACTGAATGAGAAGATGTGTCCAAACTGGCCAGCCAAAAGTGCACACTTCTCCATTACTTTAAGAAGATGTGAGTCTGGTCACCGGTGAATCTCCCTGAGTTCAGATGGGCATGACTGACAGGATGATTAGCCAATCAGGGACAAGCATCGTCTGCCCGTATCAAAACAAATATGGCTGCTCACGAGGACGAATGAGCAAAGCACTAAACTGCGTCACTGAAATAAACCAGCCTGATTGGACGCCTCTGGCTGGAGATTTACAGATGCAACTTTTTCATTTGGATACTATAGCTTTAAGTATCTGTCGATTCTCGATATGAACCGATACCAGAGCAGAGACTGAAAACAGCATTTATTTCTTTTAAACTGACATTAAATAAGACAAAACTGTTATTTATCTCTCAACTAACGACAGAACAACTTTGTATAAATTACATCTTATTACATTGATGCTTATGTCCAACTAGGATATTGACTGAACCGATATATGGAAGCTGATATCTGGCCCTGGTTGGTGGTTTTCAGAATCTAGATTGTTGATACAGAAATTATATTTCTGTGGTGTGCCAGCCCCACACTGCCAGCTCAGTCCGTGTTATCTTGGCCTATCTCATCAGAGGTATAATACTCCCTACAATGGAAGCATATGCAGACAGGACTGGACAATACTATATTTATGTCCTAAGGGTTCATGTCTCCAGGTGCTGGCTCCTATTCTGATGTAAATAAACGTCTCCAGCCTCATGTTTCTTCTTTTATTGCAACTATTCATTCTACAACAACGTGATGATGTCATACTCCCAGATGGGGGCTAAGAGACCGTTTTTCCTATTAATTACATTGTATCTTGCCATGAAATATCCAAAAGATAAATGCACAGATGTTGAACCTGATCATTATATTTGTGACTAAACCCAAGTCCTCACTCGAACAACAAAAATCTGCATTTGAACAATATCATTTTTAGCTGCCCCCATCTGTATTAAACATTGTTAGCCTATAATAAACCAGCAAGCGACTTGGACTTCTCAAAAAAAACATCCCAAGGAACCAGCTCCATGATAAATAAATGTAATCCAGTCTCATCCCCATCTCGCCTCCTCTCTTGTATAACTGCGCTCCAAAGTGAGGCGGCAGTTGCACAGAGGGACCGGGTTGAACCTAATCCCTGACTTTTCATTTCATTTTTGGACATGAAACAGAAAAGTCGTCTCGGGTTCAGCCTGGGTCACTAATTCCTTTGAAAAGTGCACTAATGAGGCCACATATGAGGTACATTTAAATATCCAGACCGCGATGAAAGAACACAACAATCCAGATGCATTTTTCATCTGAGAGGACGGCTTCAAACAGGAACAATCGTGGTTTCATTAGACCAGGGACTGTGAGGGAAGAGGATGAGATTTCAAGTGATTACAGGAGAAAGGAAGGAGGTGTGGGGATGGGTGTCTATTCAAAAATAAAGTTAAAGGACCTGTAAGTTGGCTGTGTACTGTCTTTGTTGTGTGGTTAGCATACTAGTTATTGTTAGCTTAACTTTAAATCCGCCCTATCGTGCTTGTGTCTCTATAGTTATAATCTGTGACACTCGTGGATCATTATGTTATAATTTGCACATGCACATGCAAACTGTTTAAAATGAACTATTTTTTTCACATTTTTCAGACAGTAAAACATATAATTGTGATTTTTCTGAACACGTGACTGCAGTTAGATTTGTGATTTATGTTTTAACTTAGATATACATGTTATACCTCCCAGTAATAAGCAGAATCTCAAGTCATATAACTAAAACTATTTCCGATTTTGCTGTTTAACTTGGTCTGGTGATGGTTGGTTTGCTTGTTTCCATGGAGTTTATGCCATACTGTGGAACATTCTGAGAAGTTTCCATCGATGATGTTAAACCGCAAAAGTTACACAGTGCATCTTTAAGTCAACTAAACATAAATATATAAATATATGTGTTAATAGGGTATTTTAAAGAGGGGGCATTTTACTTCTATGGGGTATTAACTGCTAACACATAACATATTTAGATCACCATGTTTCCTTTTATTGTTTTGAAAAATGCTGTATGGGAGAACAGTTTTACTTTTGTTTTTGACGCTCTTTGCTCTCTGCGCTAAGTCACTCCCCCTTCAGAGCGCTATCACAGCACAATCAGTGTGCATTCCACTAAAGAAACTACTGCACATAGCATCAGGTTTGTGAAGTTGTAGTGTATTGTTTTGTATCATGTTTTTGTATATTTATGGAGAATTGCCGTGTGGGAGCATGGGTGATGTAGGCTTGTGGGCGGAGCCTTGTAGGATTCAAATAGGCTCCGGGAGTGATCGCAAAATTACTCAAACATGCATAGATGACGTGTAAAACCTCTTCAGGCATGTTTTTGATGAGGGAACAACATTATAACATGGTATTGATTTTGCATAACTCAGGCATGTTTTGATGAGGGAACAACATTATAACATGGTATCGATTTTGCATAACACCCCCTCATAGATTTTTACATTGTTTTACTGTAAGGTTTAGATTTACTGCAAGATTTGAGTAGTAATAGTAGTAGCAGTAGTAGTAGTAGTAAGAGCATAGTAGCAGTGCCTCAGTAATATTATTTTGACAAATTTTACCCACAACTATACAATCTATATACCGTATTTTCCGGACTATAAGTCGCACTTTTTTTCATAGTTTGGCCGGGGGTGCGACTTATTCTCAGATGCGATTTATATGCGAATATAATTATATGTTTTTTTCTTCATTATTAAGCAGCAATGGGAAGAATACTTTGAAAATGTATTTAGTTACAGAATACTGAATACCCAAATTAAATGTATTTTGTAACTTACTCTGTTACATGGGCCAATCAGAGCACTGTGTTCTGAATACACTGAGTTGCATTATCTTATAGTGAAAAAACCTGAGATATAATTACAAACTGCTGTTCCTTTTTGTGTCACTAATACTGTGCAGTCAAAGCCAAAATGACATGAAGTACCGTTGTGTATTCCTTTGAATTTAAGAAAGTAACTGTACTCTGAATACCATCAAATGAAAGGTAGCAGTATCAGAATAGAACTCAAAATTAGTATTTAGAATAAGTATTTTTCGTACATGTATTCAGTCATTTCCCATCAGTGCACACAAGCATCCACTCACAACACTGCTTGACCACTTTAGTTCACTACTGCGTTCACAAATGTACTTTACTCTAAACCCACACAAACACGTCTCCACTTCTCCTCTTCGAGTTCGTTCTGTTTGAGCGTTATTGATGGAGCGTGTTCTGACTCTGGCGTAGCAGCGGCTGAAGTCTTTCTAATCAGAAGTCCACGGGTGATTTGGTGATTACTGCCGCGCTGACGAGACAGGAAGTAGTAATCAAGAACGAATCTGCAAATGTGCTCTCACCGTCAACAAGCCAACTCTCAAGGGTGTATACTCAGAGGGAGTGTGGACCGTTAAGAAACCTCATCAAAGTCAGAACTAAACCAGGACTAAAACAGGACTGAACCGGGGCGAAAACAGGACTGAGCCAGGACTAATCTGCTACTACCATCAACAAGCTGACTCTCAAGGGTTTGTACTCAGAGGGAGCGAGGAAGTGTTAAGGGCTGACTTTAGATACCTCATCAGAGTCAGAACTAAACCAGGTCTAAACCAGGTCTAAACCAGGTCTAAACCAGGACTAAACCAGGACTAAACCAGGACTAAACCAGGACTAAACCAGGACTAAACCAGGACTAAACCAGGATCAAACTAGGACTAAAGTCAAAGGTAATGTCAGGGAATGTGAACTGCCTTTAGATATCGCCACAGAACTAAATCGGGACTAAACCAGGACTAGCCAAGGACTACTAAGAGTGCGTTCACACTTTCATATGCACTGCGAAAAAAACTGGGACTTAACTGGCACTAAATCTGGAACTAAACAAGGACTAGACACGGGGGACTAAACCAGGACAGGTACAGTACCAAACCAAGTCTACATCAGGACTAAACCCTAATCAAACCAGGGCAAGTGTGAACGCAGCCTTGTGTGTAGTGGCAGAGTGGTTAGCTTCAGTGTTTTAATGTAGGTTTTGTACATAGGTTGCACTACTATTACTACTACTACAGCTACTACTTCTACTACTACTACAACTGCTACTACTACTACAACTGCTACTACTACTACAACTGCTACTACTACTACTACTACTTATTCTATTACAATGGAATAAAGAGTAATCTCAATTTTAAAGTTAAATGTTATTAATAAATCTTAATTCTCATTCAGTTTAAAGGGCCCATATTACACTATTTTCTGATCTCTGTTCTAATGTTGTTTCTTCATCACAAACAGACCTGGAGTTGTGTTTTGTTTCATTCACACATGTTTAACACACAAACCCTGCATATTTAGACTGAGTTCTTCTCTCAAACTGAAAACACTCTGCTCCACCTTGTGATGTCATGTGGTAATAACAAGAAGTCTCCACTGTGTTTTTAAACTTACACCTTCACTGGTATCATTTGGAAGATTTCAGCCGATTGCCGATCTCTACTGGACTAAAGGTAAAAGGAGCTGTTAACTTGAAAACTACTGCTTCATGACATCACAAGGTGGAACAGCGCATTTTGAGCTGAGAGTGACAGAGAGCAGAGAGCCAAATGCTGTGGTCATGTGTGAACAGAGCAGACCCGGAAATTTACTGGGATTCAAATCAATTCAATTTATTTTTGTAAAGCCCAAAATCACAACAGCAGTTGCCTCTTAGGACTGAACATGAGGATTGATTTAACCAGAAAGTTAGAAAATCAACAATGAAACAGAAACAGACAAGTAAATTAATCAACAGAAAACAAGCAAATGGATAACTGTCCTTAGACCCTCCTTCTCGGCAAGGAAAAACTCAAAAAAACCCAGTGGGAAAAAGAGAAACCTTGAGGAGAACCACAGTGAAGGAGAGATCCACTCCCATGGACGGACAGGCTGCAGATGTGTCCAGGACTAACGCACATCCATTTGCAGATACAAGTCTGTAGGGCCAGAGCCCACTCAACTAAGGGACAGAGGGAGGCCCACCCACGGCAGGACGGGAGACATCCCAGCCAGGCACTCCTACTGTGCTTTTAGACACTCTAGAAACCACCAGTAGTCCAGCATTTTGAGAGTGGAGTGCTCTGTTTGGATGATATGGTACTATAGCATCTTGCAGATACGATGGGGCCATGCCCTTTATGGCTTTATATGTCAGGAGGAGAACTTTGAATTTAATTCTAAACTCCACAGGAAGTCAGTGAAAGGACTCCAGCACTGGAGTGATGTGCTCTCTTCTCTTAGTTGCTGTTAAGGGCCTGGCTGCTGCATTTTGAACTAGCTGAAAGCTTTTTATAGAGTTTTTAGAAAGGAGTTACATTAATCTAGCCTTGATGTAATAAATGCATGGATACATTTTTTAGCATCACTTTTAGACAAGATTTTTCTGATTTTGGCAATATTACGCAGGCTGGTTTACAGGCTTGGTTTATATATGGTGTGAATGAGAGCTCTTGGTCAAATAAGACTCCAAGGCTCCTTACAGTAGAGCTGGAGGCTACACTGACACTGTCCAGTGTGACTCTCTGGTCAGATAGAGAGTCTCACAGGCCTTTGGGGCCTAGAACATTGGCCTCTGTTTTTTCGGGGTTAAGAAGCAGATAGTTGAGTGTCATCCAGGTTTGTATGTCCTTCACACAGGCACTAAGTCCGTCTACTCCATCAGTCTGATCTGGTTTCATTGATGAGTACAGCTGTGTGTCATCATAGCAGTGGAAGTTAATGCCATGTTTTCTGATGACCTAACAGCAACATAGGATTTAAACCAGGTGAGGGCTGCCCCTCTGACACCTATGTCACATTCTAACCTCTGTAGTAGAATGTTGTGGTCGATGATGTCAGACGCTGCACTGAGGTCCAACAGAACCAGGACTGAGACCAGTCCATTGTCAGCAGCTAATAACAAGTCATTTGTGACTTTAAGTAGTGCAGTTTCTATGCTGTGGTGAGCTCTGAATACTGATTGAAAAACTTCAAATAAATTATTAGCCTGTAGGTGGCGACAAAGCTGCTTAACTACAACATTTTCAAGGATTTTTGAGACAAAGTGAAGATTAGAGATGGGTCTATAGTTGGCTAAAAGATCAGGTTCAAGATTAGGTTTTTTCAGAAGCAGGTTAATCACTGCATATTTGAAGGACTGGGGGACATAGCCATTTTCTAATGAGGTATTTATTATATTAAGGATAGGATCTATAATTAGAGGGAGGATTTCTTTGAGGAGTCTAGTATAGGGTTTAACATACAAGTTGATGTTTTTGAGGACATAAAGGCTGAAGTTATCTCTGCTTGGTGGACAGCAGTAAACCTGTCTAGTATCACTGGTGGATGTATGTGAGACACTAGTTTTACAGCCTGGGCTTGCTCAGTACTAACTGAAGGAGTAGTTTTGTTTAATTTGTCTCTAATGGTTGTGATTTTGTTGTTAAAAAACTTAAGAAAGTTATTGCAGCTAAGAATAGCAGGGATTGAGGGTTCAACTGCGCTGTGGCAGTTTGTCAGGCTGGCTACAGTGCTGAACAGAAACCTGCTGTTGTTTTTGTTTACTTTTATTAAATTTGAATAATATCTGGTTCGGGCCTTCCATAGAGCCTTCTTATAAGTCAATAAGCAGATTTTCCATGCCTTTAGAAATTGCTCAGTGTGGGAGTGGTGCCATGACCTCTCTAATTTTCTGACCTTTTGTTTGAGTGAGCGTAGTTCTTCGTGGTACCATAGGACGGGAGGTCTGGGCCTAACATCCTTCTATTTTAAGGGAGCTACAGTATCAAGAGCGG
>KN471798.1:20635-33354 GCA_000787095.1 Periophthalmodon schlosseri
GTGCATCGATCTGTCAACAAACTGATCACTTATCACTTATAGTTGGACTGAAGCTGTTTTCAGCAGGGTCACATGACATGTGCCTAAATATTGGCTCTGTTATTTCTTTGAATTTTAAAATACATTGTGAGTGTGTGTGAAAGCACTTATGATTGGCTGTTGTTCCATTCTAGTCCCTTTGCTCCATAAACTCCCTCTTACCTCCATGTAGTTGCAGTCTGTGTGTTCCCGACTGGAGAGCCTTGTCCTGCGGCCTCGGAGCTTATCCTTCTGTTACCTGCGTCGCCCCTGGATATGGCCCAGCGTTGCCCCGGGATACGGCACTGATCTCCTCGTCTGCTCCCATCATGCCTCGCTCTGTATTCGGGACACGCAGCGGCAGTGGAAGTAAAGGGACGTACTCACACACATTTTAGACCTGCGGTACAGAAAAGAACATCCAAAATGGAGTAAGTACTGAATGCTCTGACAACTGGTCGCTACAGTGCCTTCTGATGTAAGCTTTAAAAGTGTAGTATCTATAGTGTGTAGTGTATAGTATATATATCAGCTCCCTCAGATGAATAATGTTGTTATGTCATTGGGCAAGACACTTTTTACATTGGGGGATGTGTAGTGGTTCCTTCCGTAAGTGCCTTGAATGTATAAGAAAAGTGCTATAAAAATGTGATTCTTTATGATTTTATTTTTGCCAAAAGAACATATCTTTACAGAGACTCAAAAATGGATTTAAACAGCACATTTTCAGGAGCCTGTGATCAGTCTGAGTGTTCATAGTCCTGTTTAGGTGTTGATTTTAAACAAAAAGGTGAAGTGACTAACTGAAAAACTGTCAGCTAATGCTAGCTAGCTTGTGACTGTGATGTTAATTGAGAGGGACAAATCATCTCACCTGTTGTAGTTCCAGCTAAGTCAGTTCTTTATGGTCAGACTGAGTTAAAACAAAGCTCACATTAAAGTTTAACTTGAGTAAAGGAGCTTCAGACAGAGCAGTGCCTCTAGTTAGCTTCACCCCCCAGGAAATGTTGATGACATCAGCTGCAAAGTATCAATATTAGATCTTTGACATGGAAGAGCAACCGATTCAGAAAAACCTTTTATGAACGTGAGAAGGAGAGAGGAGGGTGAAAAAGAGCCAAGCCGTGGTTACATACAGGGTCAGGTAGAGTTTGCACAGTAATGCTTTGCTCTCAACAGTAGGGGGCACTCTTTTGTGAACATGGAAAGTACTGGAAGGAAATGATCAAAGTTGCATTGCACTGCTGGATCGGACTAGTGGCTTTGGTCTTATTTTTATATTCCCAGTCCTTTCTTGGGTTCAGGCTGGGTTGGCTGGTTTTTAGCTTTGTCTGCGAAAAGGTGTCGGAATGTTGCGTCAGAGCTGAGTCCTCCTGTGGATAAGACCAGTGGAGTTAAGTGTGATTCTCTACAGGTTTGGAGCTGTGAGGAAAATATATATACTCTTTGTGAGCGTATTAAGTTTAAAACCAACCCGACATGTGTGGGTGTAATCTATGAACTGAGAGGGTGTGCCAACTCACTTTACCAGGCTACAACGCGTCATACTGATAAAGAGCATGGAAACAGCATTGAAACACATGACTGCAGAGAACATCATAATGCCTTAGTTTTATATAGCGCCTGCTCTATAAAGTCCTGCTTCATTCACTCCCTACATTTGGTGGTAAGTTAAGCCAAATGCTGTACTCACTCATATACAGTGATGGGGATAAAATGTATTTAGTTCCAGAATACTGAATACCCAAATTAAAACGTATTTTGTAAAGTATTCTGTTACACGGTCGAATCAGAGTACTGTGTTCTGAATACTCTGAATACTTTTACGCTTATATTATTGTGAAAAAAACATGACATATAATTACAAACAGCTTTATTTTTGTTGCCCTGTTTATTCTGCATTAACTTATGTCTGATTAGAGACAGAGAAATTGAAAGTTTTTGCAACCTGCGGGTCTATGTTTATGTTGAGCGCTGGATTTGAACCGCCAACCTATGGATCAGAGGACAAACGCGGTACCAACTGAGCTACTGTCGCGCCGGTTAGTCAAAATTAGTATTCAGAATATGTATTTTCTTCCCAACACTGCTCATGTATCACATCCACAAGCATGGTGGGTGAAGTGTCTTGCCCAACGATACAACGACATTATGCACTAGCCGCATGAGGTTAGAGCAGCCATCCTCATCCATAAAGTCTATGAGATATAAAGTGTCAGTGAAGTCGTATTCAATTAAAGGTGAACTGTGTTTCCTGGAGGATCTATCTCCTGCTCTTTTCATGGAGGAGCATCTATCTCCTGCTCTTCTCATGGAGGAGCATCTATCTCCTGCTCTTCTCATGGAGGAGGATCTATCTCCTCCTGAATGTTCTATAGTACAGCGTAAATCTTTGTTAGTATTTTTGTTTGTGGTGTAGTGAGTTCATGCTTTTGTCAATCCACCTTCAAGACTCTCTTCACACACACATTCATACACCAGCGTATGTGGACACTGAGGACGAGCTGGGTTAAGTGTCTCGCCCAGGGACGCGACAGCAGCATTCATCTGTGGGAGCTGGAATCGCAACATCAAGCCGTGGGTCTGTAAATCTGCCCGCTCGACCAATGATGTTCATGTCGAGAGCGGAATTTGAACCGTCAATCTTGGACGAGCTGGTTAAGTGTCTCGCCCAGGGACGCGACAGCAGCATTCATCTGTGGGAGCTGGAATCGCAACATCAAGCCGTGGGTCTGTAAATCTGCCCGCTCGACCAATGATGTTCATGTCGAGAGCGGAATTTGAACCGTCAATCTTCAGATCAACGGACGAACGCTCTACAGACTGAGCTACCATCGCCACTATCCGTGAGTTTCCATAGCAATTAACAACTTCAAGTCATGTTAAAATATGTTTTTGAATGGGAAGAGTCATCACGAAGTATTTTAAAACAGAAAGCAGAGATGCCAGTGTAACCCGTGACTACACCCAGACAGAACACTCATAGTGATGTAGTTGCTAAACGTCGTCAGATCACCGTGGATGTGTTCGCTGTGGCCCCTGACGACACAGGGCCGGATACGTGAATACAAAACAGACTGTTGTGCTGAGTTCATGTTTAAGTCAGGATCCATCTGCAGTAGTTTGTCTATGGGGCCTGTGTCTGAACAGAGGAAACATGAACCGGTAAAATTTTCTGGAACATTCTGTTTCCATAAGTGAAGAGCATTTGAGAGACGCAGCGTTCGTCTCCCCAGAACTCTCCATTTATATGACATTATCAAACGTATTGTATAGAGCACAATGGGCCTGATTGTCACTTGTTCCTTCAGCTCAGTTTGTCTCTTCTTAAGTGTATTTAAAGCCACAATATGTCACTTTTTTGCCAAATAATTAGACTAAAATTAAAGCTGTTTTTTTTTTTCATTTTGGATGTTTTTGTTGCACTGAAAAACATGCGTCCTTACTTTGAGCAGGCTTGCCTCTTCACAAACCTGATTCTTATTCAGGAGGAGGGCTTGCTCTTGCTTGTTGCCATGGAAATGTTGTTCCCTTGGCTATAATCTTCCACAGTATGGCATAAAATGTATCTATCTCCATCAAGAATGTTCTGAATTATAGTTTTACCATTTCCAAGGAATCATGCAGTTGACTTTCCACCTCCAGAAAGTTGCGTACTATCACTTTAACATATAATACTTTTACTTTTCAAGCATAAACGTGTGGTAGTTGTAGTCATAGTTGTAGTAACAGAAGTAGCAGTAGTATTTTTTCTGTACATGTTTTGATTATATCTTCTGTGTGGGACTTACTTGGTTTTAAAGATATAATTTGTAATTTTTTTTTTTTTTAACCAGTACATGGCAGATGTAAAACCAGGCCAAAGCTTATTCACTATCAGACAGCAGTAACATAGACAGCATCTAGTGGTGATATGTGAGAATGCAACAGGGCTGGGTCGGACACTCTAATTACATATTAGGACTTTAAATTGTGACTTAAAGAATAAAAATGTCCCAAATAAAAAACAAAGGGCAGTGCTATACGTTTTTGTTTAACTTTACAATGAAACGATTTGAACATTTTGATAGATTAGAAAGAAAAGAGAGAATTTATAAAGCTTATGGAACTCGACAGTCCCGCCCACTTCGAAGTCCACTCCGGTTCTGGAAATAAAATATTAATTCATTTTTTTCCATAGAGTTTTCAAAAAATTCTTATATTAAGAGTTCAAAGGCATCGCAGAGGCTAACCAGCTACGTGCTAACGAATATCTATAACGCCGTTGTTTTAAGTCCAAAAAGCACATTTAAAATGCAAGATTTGGCGAAATGTTTGAACTTAGCGGTTTGTAAAGTTTCAGAATCAGATTTTAAATAAAGTGATATGTCTTGTGGTCATTAGTTACCACTATAGACTGTATATATAAATGGACATAGCTAACCTCCATCGACCAATTCACTTTACATTAGAAAACTGTGGCCCCTCTCTCTGTAACTGCTGCTGTCAGACTCGTCATTTTGGTCTTAAAAAGTTCGTATTAACCCGCTCTACATGATCCTGGTGTTTACTATTTCACTATTGTGTCCGTAACTCAAGATATGAACATTAATAACAGACAAATCAGGCACCTTCCCCAAGGTCGATCCCTGTAGCAACAGGTTTGATTGACAGTGTTGCTAAGCGCCCGCCCCCTGCTGTGATTGCTGCGGTTGAAACTCCAAATTGGCCCCTATAACTGCTCTAGCCTCGATGAGCTTCATTTAACTGGAGCCGAACACTATGGGTGACGTCACACTTACTTAGTCCACTTCTTTATACAGTCTATGGCAGGGGTCAGCGACCTTTAACACCCACAGAGCCATTTGGACCTGGTTTCCACGGAAAAAAAAACAAAAAAAAAAACACTGGAAGCTGCAAACATCTAAAATAACGATAACACTGTATAAGTGGATCCAAAGATCGACAGGACTCCAAATGCATATTTCTTGATAAATGCACGGCTTTTTGGCGGCGTGTTTGTGGGCTTGACATAAGTGGCTCCAAAGATCGACAGGACTCCAAATGCATATTTCTTGATAAATGCACGGCTTTTTGGCGGCGTGTTTGTGGGCTTCCGTGAGTGTGACGCTTATTTTGAGTGACGAAAAATTATAAAATATAATTTTATTTTAATATTTCAAGATCACAGTAATCTTCCAATTTAAACTACAATTTAAAAAAAAATAACTAACACAAATAAAATACACGTCAATTTTAATTAAATACTTAAATAACTTATTTTCCAAAGCTACGCAGAGCCGCAGTATAAGGATGAAAGAGCCGCATGAGGCTCTGGAGCCGCAGGTTGCCGACTCCCGGTCTATGGTTACCACAGAGCTGATTAGCCCTGAACTAACTTTTCAGAAAGTATGAGAAAAATGAATAGAAACTGTACTTCTGGAACCAAGGCGTGGGTGTCACTGTTGAGCTCCATAGGCCAGTACTTCCAGTAAACTTGAAACAAAAGCTTATAAATATGTACTTTATGATGAAGGAACAACTTTACAGAGTCACTTTCCATTTCCACTGCTGGTCTAATAATCATTTGAAATTGCAGTTTGAAATGATGAAAACAACATAGAGCCGTGTGCTGTGGGTTTAATGATGAAAAAGCCCGAGAGGAGCCATTACACAAGTGTGGAATTATGAACACATTAGGCTTTAGAACATATAGAGCTGAAGATAACAGCTGCCCTCACACTGCGCTCAGGAAGAGAGCTGCCACTGTGATCGGAGCTATTACTACAAATATGTGTGTTATTAGGACCAGAGGGAACATTAAAGAGAGGGAGAGGAGGAGGAGGAGCTGAAGAGGGGGAGAGGAAGAGGAGGAAAAAGAGGGGAGGAAGAGGAGGAAAAAGAGGGGAGGAAGAGGAGGAGACAAAGGGGGGTGTAGGGGAGGGAGAGGAGGAGTAGAGGAAGAGGAGTGGTGTAAGGGGAGGAGAGGAAGAGGTGAAGAAAAGACGATGATTGAAGAGTAAGAGGAGGGGATAAAAAAGGAGGGGAAGAGGAGAAGAAGAAGAGGGGGAGAGGAGGAGCAGAGGATAAGAAGGGGAGGAAAAAGAGTTGGGGAGGAGGGGAGAGGAAGGAAGAGGACAGGAGGACAGGAGGAGGATAGAAGGGGAAGGAGGAGGAGGAGCTGAAAAGGGGGAGAGGAAGAGGAGAAAAAATAGGGGAGAGAGAGGAGAAGTAGAGGAAGAGGAGTGGTGTAAGGAGAGGAGAGGAAGAGGTGGAGAAGAAGAGGGGGAGTGGAGGAGCAGAGGATAAGAAGGGGAGGAAAAAGGGGAGATAAAGGGGAGGAAGAAAAGGTGGAGAGGAGGAGGAGCAAAGGATAAGAGGGGGAGGAAAAAGAGAAACAGAGAGTAAGAGGACAGGAGGAGAGGAGGAGGAGAGAAGGGGGGAGGAGGAGGGGCTAAAGAGGGGGAGAGGAAAAAAATAGGGGAGGAAGAGGAGGAGAAGGAGGAGAGGAAGGGGGGTATAGGGGAGGGAGAGGAGTGGTGTAAGGGGAGGAGAGGAAGAAGTGAAGGAGAAGATGACTGAAGAGTAAGAGGAGGGGAAAAAAGAGGAGAGGAAGAGGAGGAGAAGAAGAGGGGTAGAGGAGGAGCAGAGGATAAGTAGGAGAGGAAAAAGACTTGGGGTGATGGGGAGAGTGAGGAAGAGGACAGGAGGAGGGGATGAAGAGGAGGAGAAGAAAAGGAGGAAAAATAGGGGAGGAAGATGAGGAGGAGGGGAGGTATAGGGGATGGAGAGGAGGAGTAAAGAAAAAGGAGTGGGGTAAGGGGGAGAGGAAGAGAGGAAGAGAATGACTGAAGAGTAAGAGGAGGGGAGTAAAAAGACGAGAGGAAGAGGAGGTGAAGAGGGGGAAGGAAGAGGAGGGAGGAGGAGAAGAAGAGAAGCGTGATACAGTTTATAATCATGTGCAATTATGACGTTTATGACGTAAGTAGAGTAGGTGGTATAAAGGTCTGTGAATGGGAAAATCAAACTCAGTATCTTTATTTTATTCAAAGTGTATTTTAAAGGTGCACTTTGTAACTTTTTTTTTTGGAAAGTCCCTTATCTGTTTGTCTCCATGGCGATGTTATTGGTTTAGCTGGAAGGTCTATGACATCTATTTGACATTTATTCAATTACAGTTGTTTTCATTGCTCAGAAATTCCTCAAAAAAGATGCTTCCTTCCTGTGAGCAGGGTCGCCTCTCCACAGATCTGATCTTTACCTCGGCCTGGTGACATCATCCGCTTGTGTTCATGGAGATAGGCAAGCTCAATGCCACACGATGGAACAGGTAAATCAACAGCAGGTGTCAGACCATTCTCTACAAAAGTTACATAGTGCAGCTTTAAACAGTTAGATTCAGGGACTAGTTTTGTGTTATTGCTGTAAAAGGTTGAGGTTAGGGAAATTTATCATCTGCGTTCGACCCACATTTGACCCAGTGCCGCTTGGGCAGTCTCTTTAAGAACCCATCTCCAGACCTTGAGCCAGGATCTTGGTCAGTAGTTAAAGTTTTATCTTCATATCTTCATAAGGTCCAGCCTCTTTCAGGTGAGGTCTATGGAGAAGTGGGCCGTCCATCACGGCCTGTGAGAAGAGAACAGCACTGTGTGAAATGTGTCTATAAGGGACTAGTTCAAAAAGTGCCCAAAGCCAGGCTCAAGGTGACAGAGCCTTTTCTGTAGCAGTGCCCAGACTATGGAAGAGCGCCCTCTGCCTGTCAGATCCTCTCAGTCTTTAACACAGTTTAAGACTCGACTGAAAACCCACCTCTTCTCCCTGGCATTTAATACTACACAGGATAAACAGGTGGTTTACTGTTCTTTTCCTATGTATCATGTTATCTGTGTATGTGTTTTTTTGTTTTATGTAAAGCACTTTGGTCTGCTCAAGTTGTTTTAAATGTGCTAAATATACTTGAATTGATAATGTGTGTTTACTTTGCGTTGCGTTGGGTTATATTGCTTGAGATATTTTGCAAATTGTACTTCTTCTGGCACTGGCACCACTCATACTTATTCATGGGCTTCAGATTCTAAAAGTTTGGATGTAGTTTGGACAAACTAAACTAGTTCTCACCAGAGAAGTCGAGAGACAGAAAGCTGTCAAATCTGCGCTACCGTTTTTAACTCCAATTTACGCCGAGTTTGTGGCATCAGAGACAGCTGCGAAACTCATGTTTACACTTTTATTTAGTACTACTATTTATTTGGTTTATTTTTTGGCAGCAGGGGTTTAGTTTCACTTTAGTGTTGATGAACCAGAAGGTAACGCACACTCACAAACCAGTCCCAGTCCCAGTATGTACATCCAGCATAAGATCACCAAACATCTAAAGGCACTGGAGCTGTTTGATTTCTCTTAAAAAAAACATGAAAAACAGAACTAGTTCATTTTAAACAGTTTGCAGTGATCCAAAGTTATTCCTCAATTACCTTATGCATTACAAGTTTTGCCGTCACAGAAATGCTGTAACAACAACTAGCATGCTAATAGCACACTTCCTGATTCTCTGAGGACAAGGCAAGGCAAGTTTATCTGTATTGCACAATTCGTACACAAAGTAATTCAAAGTACTTTACAGAATAAGAAAGACTTTAAATTCACAATACAACAAATCAAAACATAAAGAATCACAAATAATCATGGTAAATAAACATTAAAAGAGAAGAGTGCAGAAAAAAACCCAAAACAAAACAAAAAAACCCTTTCAGTCATATGTACAGTTAAACAGAACCGTTTGGAGCCTGGATTTAAGCATTATCAAAGTAGAGACCTGTCTCACATCTTCAGGAAGACTGTTCCAGGTTTTAGCTGCATAAAACTGTTTAGTCCTGACTCTGGGCACCAGCAGGAGGCCGGTCCCTGAAGTCCTCAGAGTGTGAGATGGTTCATATGGCACTAACATGTGGGAGATGTACTTTGGTGCTGGGCCATGGAGAGACTTGTAACAAGCAGAGCTGCTTTAAAGTCTATTCTCTGAGCCACAGGAGCCAGGGCAGAGACCTGAGCACTGGACTTATGAGCTCGTACTTCCTGGTTCTTGTCAGTACCTGAGCAGCAGTGTTCTGGATGTACTGCAGCTGTCTTAACGCTCATTTGAAGAGGCCAGTGAGCAGGCAGTAGTCTAACCTACTGGAGACAAATGCATGGATAAGTCTCTCTAAGTCTGGTTTTGACAGTATACCTTTGATTTTTGACTTGTTTTTTAGATGGTAAAAAGCTGCAGATGTTACTGATTTAATGTGGATGTTAAAGTTCAAGTCTGAGTCCATTATTACCCCTAACAAAAACTTAATTAGATTCAGACAGCACACAGTGGTTTTATTTTGACCCTGCTTTTACTGCTGCTTTTACAATACATCTGTACTACGCAGTATACATTGGATAGAGCAAGATTTGATTTGAAGTTGGGTTCCTTAACTTCTTTTTGTATCATTTAATCTATTGCGAATCTGTACAAGCTGCAAATTTAAAAAGAAACACATGCATGCAGATATTAGCAATGTGCTAAAGGGCTTGTGAGGACTAGGAATTGTGGGTAACAGTTTAAACTATAAACATACATAGACACGAAATTCCCTATCTCTGCCCTTTGATACAACTCAATGTTTCATGATGTTTATGTCATGTATCTGGACTCCTCAGTCACATGCAGGAGGTTCAGTGGTCATTAGGCACACACAAGTTCAGAAATCTCATCTGAAAGTGTGTTAGCCGTTAGTTTAGATGCCACTTTTATGCTAATTTTGATCTAAAATAAAAGACCAAAAAGTTTACACTCTCAACAATGACTTTTAACAAGGCTTTGTCCTCACCTAAGTGTGGACGATGGGTTCGTACCAGCTGACACGCTCTTAATTATTCATAATTTAAGATTTTTGCTGGCTAATGCTAACAGCTATAGGAAAAATACAGAAGATTGGCTCCGGTATTCTAAGGCTGTGTCCAAATGTCCCCCCCAGTCCCTAACCCCTCATTCACTACACAGGCCTGCACTCTTTAGTGAACTCTATAGAGCCTCATTCACAGAGTGATTCAGACACACAGCTCACTACACTCGGGTCACACCACTCTGAGTCTGGGTGAAAAAAAGGCTAAACTCTGATAAAAACTTGATTTCTGTCAGAAATAATGGTCAGATTGGACTGGCACAAGTCTTTATGGACTAATAATCATACAAGTTTTTGTCAAAATGGATTTTATGTAAAAGGACTGGATTCATCAACTTTTTGTCTGAGATGTGTAAATCATCGCTCTGTTAATAGTTCAAGCTAAGGTAAGCGGCTAACGCTAGCAACTTTATCCAGCAACGGTTTATTTAAGAGTGTTTTATTCATAATCAGCATCAACTGTGCGATAAACCAGCGCTTCTATCTGCTTCATTCAGTCGTGTTGTGTCAATACTGTTCAAGGTGCATTGTGGGACATTCTGAGTGCACTACTTTTTCTCCAAGTGGACATTCGGACACCACCAAAAATGGCGTGACCCATAAATAGTGCCCCCTGTAGGGAACAGTGTGGACATTCAGGCACATCTGAGTTGCTAAGTGCATGATAGCATTAGCATCGAACGCTGCGTCTACTATGCATGGTGTTGTCTGTATATTTGTTTTTTGTTGACTTTTATGTGATGCACTTTGGTCAGCTCAAGTTGTTTTAAATGTGCTATAGAAATAAATCTGAATTGAATGTAACTAAATACTCACGTCTATGGTTTAAACTAACTACTTCCTTTCACCGTTTGAATATTGGCCGAGCCATTTCAAGTCTTTTTCATATTTTTGTTACTTGATTGTGCTTAAATATACTTTAAGAGCCGTTATTCCATTCTGTAATTTCCGCACTTCACATGAAATAGCGTATAAAGCTGTAAGTGGTCGCCTGGTAACAGTCTATAAAAGACAGATATTGTAGGAAAAGTACTTTGAAAGGTTAGGACGGGGTCATGATATTACAGCGATCTCCATGGAAACTACTAATTATCAGCTTTACCACAAATGTACAACGTGTCGTTTTTCATTAGCGTGGTTGGGTCATATAAATCATATTGGGACCTAATGTGAGAGGACAAGGTCGGCCGTGCGCATACGGAGAGCATCGGGGCTGTGGTGAACCATGCTGGACCCTTATAGCCCAAAATCAATAGAAACCCAGGCATAGCTCCATTACTCACCAGCAGCAGCGCATACAGCGAATGCACAGAACACTCAGATGTGCTCCATCTATCACCCAGCCCATAGGAACACACCACCTCTGCAGCACCGCCAGCCAATCACGCCTGCCGCCAGCTGTGATAAGAGCCCCCGTGGAACCAGTGGATGATGGGAAAAAATCTCGACAGGCCAAGGTCAGCGCTGGGATGAACTGAAGTACACGAATGTGCCGGTTCATTTTATAATTACAGATCGAGCAGTGTGTAACAAGACATCAGGAGTGAGAGAGGAGACGGGGGTAATGGGGGGTTTAAAGGCCCGGTAACCAACTTTTTTTTTAATAAAAGCAGCGATTAAGGTCAAACTAAGTCAGCTGTGCACTATCTGCAACTAATTATAAAGGATTTTATTGTTCAAGATTCACAAAGTTCACTCTTAGCATGCTAGTTGTTGTTAGTATTACCGTGAGGGCAAACTCTGCTCTGGCCTCTGAAAGTTGTGAAAAGTGCTTATAAACTCATCCTGGTGAATAATTAGGATGCTCTGAATGCATAAGGTAAGTGAGGAATAACTTTGGGCCACTGCAAACTGTTTAAAATGAACCTGTCCTGTTTTTCAGGTTTTAAAATCAAGTACATCGCCGTACACAGTAGGTTAGTGGTTGGATGTGTCTATGGCACAGAGTGGCAGTCTTGCTTCTGTCAGTCTGCCCCAGGGCAGCTGTGACTGTTGTGGAATTCATGGAGTCCTTTAACCTGGCTCTCATCAGACTGATGTGTATCCCTCTGAACAGAGTTCTACATCAGTCTGGGATTGCTCTCAGTAAAAGAGATCGGAACCAATGATAGGAGCGTTCAAACAAATACTTCATGTTGATTGGTTGAAGTGTCACAGAAGCTGAACAAGCCGAAAATCAAACTTTAGTTAAATCCAGAGAGAAAAGCACAGGCGTCTTACCCTCCACAAATGCACACAGCGGTTCACTCTGAATGTTTTTTTACAAACAAAAGAATCCATATTTCCTCTAAAATAGGCATTGCCATGTTTGTTTTGGTTCGTTCGGCGTTGGCTTTCACCCAAACCACAGTGCTGCCCTGTGACTGGTCAATTGGACCTATGCAAACGATTCAGCCAGAGCTATTCATGACGGATTCTCAAGAGTTTGTGAACTTACAAAGATCGCAATAATTCGTCTTGCTGCCAAGGAAAACTGTTATAAATGCAAGTACTAGTTGGAAAAATAACTTAGGAACTTGGGTTAAACCTGCTGATCGACTCACATACTTATTGTCATTTGCTTAATTAATGCGCATAATTAACATTTAAAGTAGTCCAATTGTTCATGGTGCATTATGTAATTTTTCCACAGTATGGCATGAAAATGTGTGTCTATTCATTAACATAAAAATTATTGTTAAATATACCTTGAAACATCTCCACAGATCTGACTTGTAACTCGGTGTGGTGAGCACCCTACCTGTTGGTCTGCACTGAGACGTCTGTTTGAGCTTTTCTATTATTATTATT